>JAMWYP010000243.1:600000-753993 GCA_025563575.1 Acacia pycnantha | reverse complement strand
TTATTTATTTATTATTTTTATTATTATATTGTTTATTTATTTAACTCATTATTTTATCATTTACCTACTCTCAAGGCTATACTAACACACCTTAAATTAGGAGCTTATAAATACCAATTATAAATTATGCTTAAAACATTTTATTTAATGTTTCTCATGGTTTCCTCTAAAACCTTTGATAAATATTAATGTCATGTACAATATGCTTCATATACATAACAACAAATTTAGGTTTCCCATTATTCCTAAATACAGATATATATATGTATATATATCAACAAAATGGCTTCCTAATATCTTCATAAATATAAGGCAGTAGGTGTTCCACTTATTTTTTATAAGTGCTGTTATATAAGTGCTTGGCAACTTTTCTATCCTTTAAATGTAGCAATATACTTATGACAACAAAGTCTATATGCAACCAAAAACTTATGTATTATCAATTCCCCTTTGCTTAATCTTTCTAAGGTTCATGCGCCTATTTATATCCTTAGACTAGAAATGAATTAAACCACATGCATGAGTGTCTAGCCGTGAAGGATTTGCAATTTACTTTCAAAAGTCATGAAATGTAATAACACTTTAATAACCACAGCGTTGGATACATACATATAAACTATCAGCATGATCCCCCCTTTTTTTCATCATGCAGCAACCCTATATATATCTCCTTAATTGTAACTACATATATGGTTTTACTTGTAATATCTTAGATGGTATTTTCTTTTCGAAAACAGTTGCAAACCGACAAGCACGTGTGTATATATATTAGTTGCTTTCTTCTTCAGTTTGTTTGTTTTTTTTTGTTTTTTTTTTTTTTTCAAAAGGTTACCATGTGGCAGAGAACTACACACCTTGACAACAAAATAATTTCTTTTCCTAGTGCAGCATCTTTAGTTTCATATCCGCAAGGTTTTGTTCCTTTTCTTTCCTAGTGCAGTAGCTACATGAACATATATATATAATATAGTAACTCAAATATATATATATAGTAAGTTTATCCTCTTTCTTTCCAAATACAGTGACCATATTTACATCATACGCATATATTTATATATAAGATAACAAGAGTTTTAGGTTCATGTGCAGTAGTATATACATGATGAAAACGTCCTGTTTTTAGTTTTGTACGGCAACAAATCATGGTTTTATTTCTTCGGTTTAACACTCAGTTTGTGCTGGAAAAAAAAACTAACATAAACCAGAAAAAAGACCCGACAATTTACCTCAGCTTCCGGTACAAGATCCACCAACACCCAACCTCTGTTTGATGCGAGAACAGAAAACAAATGGACTCTCTCTCTCGTTCTCTCTCTCTCTCGGTTTCTCTTCTAGCTTTCTGTCTCTCACTCTCGGTCTCTCCTTTCGCTGGTTGAAGCACAGAAATGCTGAGAGCAAATAGCAATGGATATATATAGTGAATTATGGGTCCAGTCCGACGCGAGCAAAAACGGACCAGAGGAGTATTACACAGCGCTGGGCTCGAGGGGTCTGTTTTCCTGTTTTTACGTGATAGGCAATGGTTTTAGGAGATATGCTGACGATGTGTAACGGCGTTGCAGGGTTCCTTGCTGATTTCGCTGAGCAACGATTTTGCTAATGTATTTTTACTGTTGTTGCTTTCTGGTTCATCTGAAATTCAAAGGGTAATGGGCTGGTTTGATTTAACTGTTGGAGCATGTGGGCCGAGGTCAACAATGAATATGGGGAGATAATTCATGTCTAGAATAGCAAGTGAATATATGGTTGGTGTGCTATTCCTATTTGCTGGGCCGATGGAAAGAAAGTAGATCTTGGATGATTGTGATTTTACCATATATGGCACGTGGGTCCAAATACCATGGGCAGATCAAATGGGTTAAATACTCAATTGATTGATTTAGCCCATCACATATGTAATTGCAATTTTTTTTTGAAAAGTAGATTAAAACTTAAATCCTTAATTTCTTTTAAGGATTTTCTTTCTCAATTTAATTTCTTTTGGCCTTAAATTTTATCTCTAAAAATATTTATGTCAAAAATTATTCCCCTATTTATTTGTCCTTAATTGAGGAAAATATACCTTAAATTCAATAATTATCCTCATAATTATTTTAAGCCAAATTCAAAATTTTAATTTCCATCAAATATTCCAATTTAAAATCCCAAAATTTGGGATGTTACAGATCACCTTGAGAGGCTTGGATTCCTGGCGCATCCCAGGAGTTAGCTAAAGATGTGATCTTGAACTCACTCCCAGGGAAGTTATGATAACTTTGTCATGGATTACAACATGAACAACATGGAGGAATCAATTTCTGAACTGCATGGGATGCTCAAAACTGCTAAGCTGAGCCTTGGAGAGGCCCAGTTCTGTTTTGTCCGTTCAGAAGGGAAGGGGTATGAAACGGAACGCCAAGAAGGCAAAACCTCCGAAGGATAGAGTCTGTTTCTTTTACAATGAACTTGGTCATTTGAAAAGGAATTGCAAACTCTACCTCGAAGATCTGGAGAAGAACAAGAAGGATAGCGGGGCTATCAAATCAAGTATCTATGTCATAGATATTCGCTTTTCTACTTCCTGAACATGGGTATTGGATACTACATGTGGATCTCACATTTGAATAAATGTAGGATCTCAAGGACAATAGAAAATTGAATGGACATATCTATGACGTAACTACTAAGAGTTCAAGTCAAATGATTTGAATCAGGCCTATCTATGGCATTGTCGTCTAGGCCATATAAATGAGAAACACATTTGAAACTCCATAAAGATGGATTTCTTAACTCATTTGATTTTGAATCAATTGATACATGCGAAGTCTTGTTTATTGGGAAAGATGACAAAGGCACCTTTTACTCGACACAAAATGAGAGAGCCACCAATTTATTGGGCCTCATACATACTGATGTGTGTGGACCAATGAATACATCTCGCTGAGGAGGTCATTTGTACTTCATTACATTTATAGACGATTTCAGTAGATATGGATATATCTATTTAATGAAACATAAGTCGGAATCTTTTGAAATGTTCAAAATATTCCAAAATGAAGTGCAAAATCAACTTGGCAAAACAATTAAAGACACTTCGATCTGATCGGGGTGGTGAATATTTGAGCCAAGAGTTCATTGACCATCTTAGGAGTTGTGGGATCGTCTCGCAACTTACTCCTCCGGGAACACCTCAATGGAATGGTGTTTACGAGCTGAGGAATCGAACTCTATTAGATATGGTTCGATCTATGATGAGTCAAAATGATCTTCCACCTTCCTTTGGGGCCATGCCCTAGAAACAGCTGCGTTCACTAAATCGTGTTCCGTGAAGGCGGTTGAAAAGACACCATATGAGATATGGACTCGGGAAGAAACCGAGTTTGTCATTTCTTAAAATTTGGGGATGTGAGGTTTATGTCAAACATCAAGCCTCACGATAAATTATCATCCAGACCCTCAAAATGCCTTTTTGTGGGGTATCCTAAGGAAACTAAAGGATACTATGTCTACAATCCCACCGATCACAAAATGTTTGTTATTCGGAATGGAGTCCTTTTGGAAAAAGAGTTTATCTCTAAAAGAACCAGTAGGAGTAAGGTGAACCTCTTCGAGAGTCACAAGACAATGTAGAACCACAGATGGAAACCGGAGAAGACTCACAACAAGTTGTTGAGCCTACTCACGTAACACAAGACCCACGAAGGTCCGATAGAACACGGCTACAGCCTCAGAGATATGGATTTCTGATTACTGGAAGCCGTGATGTTTTGCTCATTGAGCACAATGAGCCAACTACCTATCGCGAGGCCATGGTGGGACCCAACTCCGAAAGATGGCTTGGTGCCATGAAGTCTGAAATGCAATCCATGTACGACAATGAGGTATGGGCCTTAGTCGATCCTTTGAAGGTGTAAAAACCGTTGGGTGCAAGTGGGTTTTCAAAGAGAAAACTGACATGGATGGCAAAGTAAATATCTTCAAGGCACGACTGGTTGCAAAAGGATTCACTCAAACTCATGGTGTGGACTATGATGAAACCTTTTCCACAGTTGCAATGGCCAAATCAATCAGAATCCTTCTTGCCATTGCATCATATTATGACTATGAAATATGGCGAGATGGAGCGTCAAAACAGCCTTCCTTAACGGAAAGCTCCTTGAGGATGTGTACATGACACAACTTTGAGGGTTTTGTGCGTCCAGAGGACTCAGGTAAAGTTTGCAAGCTTCAAAGATCCATTTATGGATTGAAGCAAGCATCTCGGAGCTTGGAATCATCGTTTTGATGAAGTAGTCAAAGAGTTTGGATTCATTCAAAACATAGATGAACCTTGTGTTTACAAGAAGGTTAGT
Source organism: Acacia pycnantha (assembly GCA_025563575.1). Lineage (NCBI taxonomy): Eukaryota > Viridiplantae > Streptophyta > Magnoliopsida > Fabales > Fabaceae > Acacia > Acacia pycnantha. Next base: position 749,662 of record JAMWYP010000243.1, on the reverse strand, counting down.
GGGAGCACAGTTGTATTTCTAGTGCTTTATGTTGATGACATCCTACTCATTGGGAATGACATTCCTACCTTGCAGAGTGTCAAGTCTTGGTTAGGAAAGTCTTTCTCAATGAAAGATTTAGGCGAAGACCACTTACATCCTTGGGATTAGGATCTATAGAGATAGATTTAAAGGGCTGATAGGCCTAAGTCAGAGCACATACATAGACAAGATACTGCATAGATTCATATGCAGGATTCAAAAGGGGTAATATGCCCATGTCTCATGGCATCCATCTCAGTAAGAATCTGTGTCCTAGTACACAAGATCAAAGAGACCGCATGAGTAAGATTCCATATGCCTCCGCCATTGGATCTATCATGTATGCCATGTTATGTACTCGACCCGATGTGTCATTTGCCTTGAGTATGACTAGCAGATATCAACAAGATCCCGGTGAGGGTCACTGGACTGCTGTCAAGAATATCCTTAAGTACTTAAGAAGGGCTAAGGACTTATTCTTGGTATATGGTGGCTTGGAGGATGAGCTCTGTGTGACTGGTTACAGGATGCGAGTTTCCAAACTGACCAAGATGATTCAAGATCGCAATCAGGATATGTATTCCTGTTGAATGGTGGTGCAGTGAGCGGAAGAGCTCTAAGCAGAGCATCAGCTGATTCTGCAATAGAAGATGAGTATATAGCAAGATCGGATGCGGCTAAGGAGGCCTTTTGGATTAGTAAGTTCACTATTCCGCAGACCAAGGAGCCTAGGTCACATCAAAGGACCAACCATATACTCAAGCGATTTCATCTTATCAGAGAAATCAATGATAGAGGTGATACAAAAAAAAAATTATGCAAAGTACCAGGAGAAAGCAAGTCATTATACTTTAAACGTTAATGTTATTTAAAGTATTCTCCTTTAGTTATCATTTAATTTGCATGTTTATAGTGATAACTGTATCCCTGGATATATCTAATAGATTATCCTAAATGTCCCTGGTCGGTCATCTCCGCGGGAGCGAAGATGAAATAAGACCAGTGTGACTTTGATGAGTATGGGGATACGAGTCAAAGTCATAGGTCAAGATGGGATTTGTCCCTCACATTTGTAGAGAGATAATACCGGGCCCCTCGATGAGTAAGTCTGAGAAATGTATGGCCATACTACGATGGAAAGGAGTTTCCATCTCAATTGTTAGACTACTCAAGAATCGAGAAAGTAATGGTCAAGAACAGGAAGTTGGCATTTTCCATGCCTCATCCTTGACCAAATTATCGCGTGACAAAAGGGACGTGACATGGTTTTATACGATAGGTTATATTGGATAAACGATGACGTTGATCCTCTTACTAAACCGCTTGCACAAGTAAAACATGAGCGTCATGTTAGGGCAATGGGAATTAAGGTAATTAATGATTGCACCTAGTGCAAAGTGGGAGTCTCGTTGGAAATTATGCCCTAGGGGCAAGTCATTGTACTTATCAACGATCCCCATATGAATTGGGTAGTCGCAATGTCTTGCTAGAGGCCGCTTGCGACTTGTGGGCTGGTACAGATGTGGAGCGCCGCCAATCTCATGTGCTAAGGCCTACTGAGTCGCACACAAGAATGGCCCAACACGAGCAAGAGCGTCAGATTCATTGAATCTTAAATGTGTTTAAGATTTAATGAATATTTATTTAATCTAGATGTGTAAGTGTGTATATATATATATGTATATTAAATTCGAAAATAATAATGATATTATTTATTGACGAATAATATTATTATATATAGTATTTAATTTATTTGATAAATTAAATAACTATAATAAATTGAGATATTGTATCTCGTTATTTAATTTTCGAATAAAGATATTGCATATGATTTAATTTGACTGAGATATCGGATCTCATTTTAAATTAAATATAATGATATAATATCTTGATTTAATGTATATTAAATTCGAAAATAATAATGATATTATTTATTGACAATAATATTATTATATATAGTATTTAATTTATTTGATAAATTAAATAACTATAATAAATTGAGATATTGTGTCTCAGATTTAATTTTCGAATAAAGATATTGCATATCGATTTAATTTGAATTGAGATATCGGATCTCATTTTAAATTAAATATAACGATATCATATCTTGATTTAATTTATAAATATAAATTAAATCGGAGGGTTTTTAATTCGGATTAAATAAATAGATTTGATTAGATCTATCGATAGATTTAATTAATATATTTTTTTAATCAGATTCAAAATTTGTTTTGAATATAATACGCCTACAAGGTTTAGAAAAACTGACGGGACTTTTAGTCGAGCGTATTAGAAAGCCGCGAAAAACCCTAGAAAGAAAAAAAAGTGAGAGACGCAAGAATCTTGAAGGCGCTAGCACAGCTGTGTGTCGTGTTGGAGGCCGTTCGTGTGGATACTCTGCAGAGGGAGGGGACACATGTAGTCCGCTCCCGTCTGATCAAACAAGAAGGCGTTAGCCCACGTGATCAAGAAGCAAGGATAGAAGGTAGCCCACTGATTCGAATTGTTCGGCATAGGTATGATTCGGAAACCCTAAACCTTGATTTAAACTGAAGTACATAATCAATCATCACACTCTCTACTGAATACTATATAAACATTGAGAAACAGAGTGTATGAACTATCGACGGTGAAGTAGTAAAATCATTTTGTTGGCTTCATCGATTCATTCATCAACCGTCGTCACCCTTTCCGGTTTGAAGACTTCGCAATTTATAGGTTGTTGTGTTTCGACCGTTGCGAGCATTCGACCGTTGGAGAAGCTTGGTGATTAATTGTTGACTCTTGAATATAGCCGTTAGACAGATAAAGCTTCATTGGTCACTTTCACCGTTAATGATTTTGGTCTTTGCAAAACATTCTTCATTCCTTTTGTTTTGCCCGTTGAGAGATAGCTTTTAATGCGTGAGCAGAATATCAGTAAATGTTTTACATTGATCAGAGAGATGGTTGCAAAAGATATCACTCGTTTTGGCAACTACATTTAATGCTTCTCTGACACACAAATTTCTTTATGCAAATTTGTTGTTAATCCATGATAAAATCATCTGAAACTCATTATCAAACTGATTAAAAGCAATTAGTGAGTAATGAGTAATGATATATAGAAATGAAATCACACACGATGATTTAAGATTTACGAAGACGGTGATTTTGAAAGCAGAGATGATCATGCTCGAGTATCCTTGTTTGTATGCTCGGGCAACCAAGTTGTAAATACGTTGTAAGAGGTGATCATCGTCTTATGCTCGAGCAACAAGGAGCTACTGCTCGAGCACCATGCTCGAGCACTTAAGTGAGCTTGCTCGGGAAAGACTTGAATGAGGCTATTAAAACTTGAATTATCCTTGATGCTCGAGTGTTACACCCCTACCGGTTTGGACAACTTACATTATACTGGTAAAGGTACATACAAAATCATAAAGTACTCCTCGTAGGGTTAAGGGTACAATCATCCAAAATAAATACTGAGCAGTAAATACAAATTATATTGTCATTCCAGAAATAGATATGCAGGAAGTGATAGGGCATCCCCTATTTTCTTCAGTTTCCGCATACCGTGCCCTTACCTTCTCAACAGTCCAACCGGCCTCATTCTCTTACCTGTATCTTCCAGGTGAACTGGAGTTCAAAGTTGAACCCCAGAGTAACTGTTAAACTCAAATACAATGTGTATGCAATGTATGTAATGCAAATCACAATCAGGAACATAAACATGGCATGTACTCCGCAGGACCGCCTTACTACAGCACGCCTTGCAAAATAATGAACTCTTCCCTTGATGTTGGAGATACGTCCCACACACGTGCTACCATCCTAGATACATAAAAAAGTTATACTTTCAATCACATATTCAAACTTTGCTGCAAATTTCATGTATTTCGCCTACCACCAGGATTTCCCAAAAACGCTGACCCAACTTTGCCGATTTATAATTAATTATAGAAAACTAATATTGATACGAAATCAGTGGCCTTAGAACCCTTAGGATGGCTATTTTATAGGAAAAATAACTATAAAAGCCTTATGGGTTCTAGTCCTTCTCATATTCGAAAAGATTAGCCACTGGTCCGAAACATAACTCATGTTTTTAGGTCCTTTTCAACCTTAAATATCTCTCGGTTGGAAAATCCAAATGACACAAAATATTATACCAAAATCATACTTAGGATGTCTAATTTCCGCATGTAATATTTCAGATCAAACGGAACTCATTTACTATTTTAAAACCAACGATTTGTCTTCACTGCCTAGAAAATACCAGAATCGGCAGATTTACATCCCTTAAGGTTTAGGGTTTTTCGGGTTCGGAAAAAGTAACCTTGACTTATCCCCACTAAAAATAAAGTTTTGGACTCAATTAAAACCTAAAAAAATACCAAGATCCTACAGAAAATCCACGAAAATCACCATAGGGCAGAAGCAAGAATTTCCAAGTTGTCGGTTAAGGGCTTACCTTGGAGTTTCGGTTGCGTATGACTTCCTTCACTCCTTGAACCAAGATCTTCAGCTGGGAACCCTCCTTATTCACCTTGAGAACGTCCTTGGGCAGAAAAAAATGGGTAGGGAAGTGTCCTTTTATAGACTCCAAAGGTGAGGCCCTTATCCAACTTGATTACGATCCAACGGTCGGGAAAATTCTTCGAATGTAATTATAATTTCTTTACTTGGTTCACAAGGGTTCTAGAGAACTCTTTTGGGCAGATGAGTGGCTCATTCCAAGGCCAAAAATGAGATTCCAAAATTGCCCCTGAACGTGGTTTCCAAAATTTATAGGTGTAGGTTTTAGGTCCATGGGTAAAACGGTCATTTTGCACTGCACTTCCTCCAACCAGGTGGGGCCCACCAAATCTTCCCTTAGATATGCCATTAATGACCTTTTAATGTCATAATTACATGTCTTTCAATTGGTCATGTCGGGTTCAAAGATGTGGTCCGTTAATTCGATTATTTTATCTTTCTCTCTCTTCATAATTACTTGATGTGACTTTCTCTCTCTTCATAGTTATATGACATGACACTTTTCTTTATCTCCAAGTCACTTTCTCTCTCTTGGACCCACCCTAATTTCGTCCTCCACCTGAGTCCAGGGGTCTGGGCCCGACTCCGGAAAACCCTAACCAGTCCTGCTTGGCTACCTTTTTCCAGTTACACTTTTCCTCGTAACTCGTGCCACTTAGTTGGGCTTGTGTGGGCCAGATCATCAGTCCCTTCTCCTTCCTCCTCGTTTTCTTCAAAAACGCAGGGAACTCTTACCCATCCAGGAAATATCATCTGCATTTTTATTTTAGCACCTTTGTGCTCAGCTAATTGTCCCAAACCTTAGGGCATAGCTAAATGGGATTCTTACCAACCAATTAACATCGAATAAGTGTTTTTGTGCCCTTCTGCACCATCACTTTAATTCCTATGGTCCTTGAGCTCTTGATCCGAATACTCATGCAAACAGGAGTGCAAAAATGTCTTAAAATATGTCAAGAGGGTACTTAAAAATCCCCCAAACCAAATGACCAAAGTACCCTTGCAAAATATCCTCTTATCTAGGCTTATTTTGCAAGTCTTGTTGACTTTTCTCTCTCCTCCTTGTTTTGCACGAATTTTAAGCAATTTATCTCTTTCTTCATGATGACTTGATTTGACCTCTTACATATGCAATTATGAAGGACACGTGTCATGCTCTTATTGGTCCAACACAAAAGTAGCTTTTTCCTTGTCATGATGACGGGACACGTCTCATGATTTTATTGGACCAACACAAAAGTATGTCATTATTAGTCATCATGACAGTACTTTATTAAAATTACTTTATCGGTACTTGCTCGGGATTCTGCCCGGGTTTTACTCGAGCTTTCTTCACGAGTACCGGTGTTACCTCAAAACGGTGGGCATACCCGACCGCCCGAAAAGGCTGCAAACTAACTTATACCGGCATATTTCCACTCAACTAATTGTCCTACACCTTAGGACATAGTTAGGTGGCATCTTTTCCAATCAGACTTACTTCGTATAAGTCTTCTGTGCCCTTTTTCCATTAGCACTTTAATTCCACGGTTTGAACATACTTAGTCCACTGACCCGTATAGCCGAGTTACCTAGTCCCAGAGAGGCTTCCTAACTCTCAACATTCTTGGGACTCTTCCCGAACTGGGCTTAGTCGTCTTCCTACTTCAGGCTTATTCCCAGTTCTCGGGGTTCAGAATTCGGGGTGTTACATCGAGCAACACCATTTTCATGCTTGGGCATCCTTGTGAACCAGTGTCGCCAGTGCTCGGGCATCACAGATATACTGCTTGGGCATCGTTGAGACAGAGAGCAAGAAGAGCTTCAAACATGCTTGCTCGAGCAACATAACCTTTCTGCTCGAGCATGTTGCTCAGGCACAACATTATCCTACTCAGGCATAAGGCATCCGAGAGATGAAGAGTTGCGATTCGGTGATGCTGCTCAAGCACGCTTCTCCTCTGCTCGAGCATGGTGCTCGAGCATGACATTTTCATGCTCGGGCAAGCGTCTTCCAAAGGTGAAGAATGAGAAGGAAATTGGTGCTACTCGAGCATGGTTTCACCTTTGCTCAAGCATGGTGCTCAAGCAAGCCTTTCACTCTGCTCGGGTATGACTCCTCAATTCGCAAATCCTTGCTTTTGGCTCAATGATGCTCGGGCATGCCAAATGCTCTGCTCTAGCATGACTGTCCAATTTACACTTCTTCGCTCTGAGTTCGATGATGCTCGGGCATTACAAATACCTTGCTCGAGTAGGCTGCCTTCGAGTGTCAGGCTACTGCCTACCATGATCTTGTGCAAATATCAAACTTCATTGACTTTCAAAACGTAGTAGCATTGGCAGTACAAGAGTCAATTTTCAGTGAGTGAAACGTCTTTAATATAGCTATAAATTTGGAAAATCACCCATGCTCAAAAATATCTTTATGTATTCTTTCCAATGCAAGAAGAATCAGCTCCAAACTCGTTGTATCTCATCCATTATCATCAGATGAATGGAGGTTGTTCTTGACCAGCGTTTTTTGCAACATCCTGAACTGACCATCAACTTCAAAACATCATATATCCTTCAATTGATATTTTTTTCATTATTTTTATGTTATTGGAAAGGTATGTGAGTCTAGTTTCAAATGGAACCAGTTTCATCTCATTTGGAGTTTTATTTTGTGAGATACACTCAAATTACCGAAGCTTGGTCTTCTGTGCGACGTTAATTTCACTGTCATCCTCAAAAATTCATAGCTCTCTCATATGAACTCCTTTTGGCCTGAATTGTATGTAAACATGACGCATTTGGAGTCTAGTTTTATAAAAAATTGGTTTCACCTCAATTGGATCTCTAGTTTTGGAGATATCATTGAATTACAGTCGTCGCGAAAATGAGCTGAACAGAGCAATGAAAAACGACCTTGCTCGAGCAGCATTTTTATGCTCAAGCATGAGCGGATTTTATGCACGATAGGAGCTGGAAATGTACCGTGCTCGAGCATGACTTCGGGAATGCAATTGTAGCTTATTTTAACTCCAAATTGAGCCATTTCAACTTCCACTTGATCATGGAGACTTCTAGAATCAATCTTGAAACTTGTATAATGATATTCTCATTCGATTCATCAAACCATCTTCCATCTCTCATCTTGATCATTCTTCTTCTTTTAACATAGACTCATCATTCTCTGCAAGTTCTACCTTCTTCAATATTTCCTCTTCTTCTTGAACTTAACATTTTCTCCAATTTCTTCTTTTTGAAATCTCTTATCTCCTTCTTCTTCTATAATTCAACTTGGACTAATCTACATTAATTATAGTAGTTACTTAATGTAGGAGATAAATATATTATACAAATTTTTTGCTCTTAAGAATGACATCTATATAAGGCATCATCAAAACTAATCATATCCAACAATATCTTGTGGACATGGAGGAACTTGGAATTTGATTTCCTAAAGGACGTAATGAATATCTCATTGCCTACTCAGACTTAGATCATGCTGGTTACAAAACAGATAGAAAAAGCACAAGCAGGCAATGTAAGTTCCTTGGTGGATCTCTTGTGTCGTGGTTGGAAAGAGATTTGCCGAGTCTCCCAAAATAACCAAGTTCGAAAATGATTTGCAGAAATAGGGAACCTGGGTCGTTTCCCCAACGAACTTGCAGCGGGTTTGATTAACAACAACAGCAAAACATAAACAGTAAAAATGGGGGTTTTTTGATTCAGACAGATTAAAAACGATAATAAACTGAAACAAAACAAAATATGCAGAAACAAATTAAAAACGATCAACCCAACATTTAGATTCCAAAAACTTCCATCATTGAACGAAATATAACTAACTCACGTTTGGTTCTGGATGAACTGAAATCTCTGCATTCATCCAGAGAATCCCTCGACTGGACGATCGCCTAGCATATGTCCGAACAATGGCGTCTCACTCTGCAATTGCATAGCCACACTGTAACCTAGTTCGAACTCAGTCCTTGGGATGAACCAAACCGAATATTAAATCTAATATTCGAACTATTTCCAGAAATCGAATCCGATAAGATGAAAACTGAATCGAGTAAAGTTACCGATTAAGCACAAGCTCTCTGGACGAATCATGGAATCCTCAACGTTTGGTTAATCACAGAAGTTTAGCCGAGCATGGCTGGGAAATACGAAGAATAAACGAAGAACGCGAAGAACATATGAAGAACAGTTGAGAGAATTTCAAAACTTCTATTTTGATCCACTCCTTAGCAAAAACGTGAATGAATAATGTTGTTGGCTGCCATCACTTAAGTTTAACCTAAAAATGGAAAATGGGTCTGATGGTTCAGCCCAATACTAAAATAAAATAAAAGTGGGTTTTAAATTACAAAATTCGAGCCCAAATAAAATCCAGAATTGTACATCTGACTTGGGCTCCAAAATTGACCGCCCTCTTGTCCGAATATGCTCTTTATGTCTTCATAACAATTGTAGCTCTCTGAATCATCTGAAATATGAGACAAAAATGAGGCAAATCCGATGTCTAGTTCAAACAGAGCACCATTCATTATCAGCACATGAACAAATGGGAAAATCACTCACAGATGCAAAATCAGGATAATCAGCACACCAATTAGTAAGAACATCATCCACAGCGTCATCAATCACATCAATGCAGAAAACAGAATGCTCTTCCCTAGGATGTTTCATGGCATCAAAAATATTGAAATTCACAGATATATCACCAAACTCCATGGAAAGAGTACCAGAATGCACATCTATCTTAGTCCTAGCTGTTTTCATGAAAGGCCTCCCTAGAATGATTGGTGACCTACTACTAGGAGACTCACCCTCCATATCTAAGATGTAAAAATCAGCAGGAAATATCAAGTCATTAACTTTGACTAATACATCTTCAACTAAACCAGAAGGATGAGCACTACTCCTATTAGCTAACTGAACAATAACACCAGTAGGACGCAAGGGACCAAGACCAAGAGATTTATAAACAGATGCAGGCATGACATTAATAGAAGCACCTAAATCTAGCATGCAATCACCAAATCTATAATTACCAATAAGGCAAGGGATAGAAAATATCCCTGGATCTTTGCATTTACGAGGCATGGTAGGCTGGATGAGTGCTCTACCCTTCGAATGTCTCTAGTATATCCTTCTCTTGTGCTTTTACGCAACCTCTTGGATTGAATTGCTTTCTGAGGGAAAGGAAGAGAAATAGGAATGTCTTCCTCTTCACCTTGCTGCATTGCCTTTTTATTTTTAGAGTCAATCTTCACAGTTTCTGATGTGGAAGTCACATCTGCAGCTGGTTTAGGTTCCTCCAATTGTTTGCCGGATCGAAGGGAGATAGCACTCACATTCCCTTAGGATTAGGAATTGTTTATGAATGAAAAGTGTTATTCCCCTGAGGCTGAAGCTGGTTCAATGATGTTGCCAACTGCCCAATCTGTGTTTGCAAACTCTGAATGGAAGTGTCAATTTGCTGTTGGAACTGCATATTGGTTGTGACAAATTGCTTCATCATATCTTCAAGTGAGGAACCACCACCACCACTATTACTACTAGCCTGCTGTTGTGCCCCCTGTGGAGGTGCACATATGGCTGGTCGAGGAGGTGGTGCTGGCAAAGGCAAAGGCAAAGGAGGTACAAACTACTGCTGGAAATTCTGTGGTCTGTACTGTCTCTGCTGGTAATTCCCAGAATTCTGTTGATACTGGTTACTCTGGTTCTGATTTTGGTTCTAGCGAAAGTTGGGGTGATTTCTCCAACCAGGATTGTTGGAATTGGAGAAGGCATTATTTTGCTGGTATTGTGGCTTTCCTGGGAAAACACCCACTGCAGCTACTGACTGGTCTTGGTAAGTAGGATCATGCAAGGTAGGGCAAGAGTCAATAGAATGATAAGGGTTATAACAAAACCCACAGGAGTACCCATGCTTGAGGAGGGGAAGACCATGCTCGCTCGTGTCCACTGCCAGTTTGCCTCACAAGGGAAGTCGGATCATCAAGTCTAGTCTCTAATCTCTCGAGAATCATCTTGGATTGGAGGTGCTTGAATATGGTAAACAGAGTACTATTGGCCACAGTGCCAAAGTGCTGAGAGTTATCTGCCATAATGGATATCAAGTCTCGAGCTTCTTCAAGTGTCTTGTTACTCATAGCCCCACTGCTAGAAGCATCCACCAACCCTTTGTCTACCGGCGATAGACCATCATAGAAACAGGTAATCAAGTCCTTTTCAGTTATCTGATGGTGTGGAAAGCTTGCACACAACCTTTTGAACCTCTCCCAATACTCATGCATAGTCTCCCCAGTGACCTGTTTAATGTTGCCAATTTCCTTCTTGATCACAGTTGCTCATGAGGAAGGGAATATTTCTCTAGAAATAACCTCGAATATCACCCGACTCCCAATAGATGAGGGCTGCAGTACAAACAACCAATCCTTGGCTCCACCGTCCAATGAGAAAGGAAAAGCTCTCAACTTGATATGATCTTCATCAATGGCATGTGGTTTTATTGTGCTGCACACTACATGGAATTCCTTCAAATGCTTAATGGGGCACTCACCTGCAAGACCATGAAACTTAGGCAACAAGTGTATTAGACCGATTTAAGCTCAAAGTTGCCAATTCCTTTAAAGTAGGACGATTTGCCTGTTCTTCTTCTGCCATAATGTCTGAGATTGCAAAATTGCTACTAGAATCAGTGAAAACAACAAGACTATCAGAAATACTTACAGAACCACAATCAGAAAGATCAACAGAATGGACACAATCAGAATGGTCACAATCAATCTCCAGTTCAGTGTCCGGTCAAGATTAATCTTATGACTTAGCCTAACAACTCTTCTAGCAAGAAGAATTGTTCTTTCTATTTCAGATCAAATGGCAACAAATCTTACGGATTAGTAGTATTCTTGGTACTCATGCAGCATACACACAAAGCGAAATTGGCAAACACACGAATTAAAAAGCGCCACCAAGAGTGGTAAAAGCATAATCTCGGAATTACGAAAATGTCACAAGAAGTGGTAAAAGTAGAAAAACACTACAACATGAAAGCAAAAACACAAAAACAAAACATATGCTAGAAATTGACCAAAACAAGTCCGAAACACTATCAAATGATTTTTAAAATTTTTGGGACTTGGATAGGGCAACTCCTAGACCATTGAAGAACCCAAAAATGGAATAAAAAAAATTCAAAAATTGAAAAAGTGGTCTAAACGATAGAATTTGGCGAAACGGAGATTACCCCATGGAGAATCAAAGATTCTCATGGGCCCTGTGAGATAGGCTATTTTCTATGTCTGTACCAATTTTCAACCAAATCAGAGATACTCCAAAAAAAAATTCGTAGTAGAAATCATAGAATCAAAACTTAAAACAATGAAAAGTGGTCTAAACGTTGGAATTTGGGGAAAATAGGGTATACCACACTCCTAAAGAGAGTGATTCTTTCTTAGAATGCCCAATTCCTTGTGAATAAGACCTGGTTTGAGTGATCTGGGTCAGAAAAATTTATGTCCGACCACCCGAACCACCTAAACTACCGAAATGAAGCTATTTACAATATTGAACGAAATATAACTAACTCACGTTTGGTTCTGGATGAACTGAAATCTCTGCATTCATCCAGAGAATCCCTCGACTAGACGATCGCCTAGCATATGTCCGAACAGTGCGTCTCATCTGCAATCGCACAAAGAACACTGTAACCTAGTTCGAACTCAGTCCTTGGGATGAACCAAACCGAATATTAAATCTAGAGTAAATACCCTTTTTGGTCCCTGAAATAACACGCGCTACCCATTTTGGTCCAAACTAAATCGAGTAAAGTTACCGATTAAGCATAAGCTCGGACGAATCATGGAATCCTCAACGTTGGGTTAATCACGAAGTTTAGCCGAGCATGGTCGGGAAAAACGAAGAATAGACGAAGAACACGAAGAGCGCGAAGAACATATGAAGAACAGTTGAGAGAATTTCAAAACTTCTATTTTGATCCACTCCTTAGCAAAAACGTGAATGAATAATGTTGTTGGCTGCCATCACTTAAGTTTAACCTAAAAATGGAAAATGGGTCTGATGGTTCAGCCCAATACTAAAATAAAATAAAAGTGGGTTTTAAATTACAAAATTCGAGCCCAAATAAAATCCAGAATTGTACATCCGACTTCGGCTCCAAAATTGACCGCCCTCTTGTCCGAATATGCTCTTTATGTCTTCATAACAATTGTAGCTATCTGAATCATATGAAATATGAGACAAAAATGAGGCAAATCCGATGTCTGGTTCAAGAGTTATGGTACAAATAGTGAAGCAATGTAAAATTGGAATTTTATCATTAAAAATGGCTAAAATGTAATCAAAGGCCCAAAGCCTAAATGAATATAAAAGCCATTATTTATTAACTAAAGAGTCCTAAATTATTAATCAAGAGATAAAAATAAGTGTATAAAATATTCAATTATCAGTGGTTCAGCAAGAAGCAAAACACTATCTCTTTGTTATGCACTAAAGCTGAGTATATAGCTGCTTCAAGTTGTTGTGCTCAAGTACTTTTGCTCAAACAACAACTTCGTAAGACATCACTTCATCAAAGATCATGTTTGGAAGAAGGATGTCAAAGTGTTGTTTATTCCCATTCATCAACAACTTGCTGATATATTCACTAAATCGCTGGCAAAAGATTAGTTCCTATATATCAGAAGAGAATAGGGTATGGTAAACCCCAATGAGCTGTAAGTAATTTCTTCCTTTGTAGTTAATTTCAAGTTTTATTTGGAAAAACATTACTAATTTTAGCATCAGAGTCTTTGGAATTTTGTTTTGCAGGACACTCTATTTCTAGGTACAAAACAAAGTAAAACATAGAGCTATGAAGCTCAAGGACGATTTCAGATGCTCAAGCAACATCAGAGAAATTGCCTTTAAATCATTTTCAAAATTCATTTTATACTCGAGCATTATCATAACCTGCTCAAGTAATGTCTAGAAATCATCGCTTCTTCATGTTTTTAGGTTACTAGACTAAGCTTGCTCGAGCAGGGCCAAGCTTGCTTGAATAGAGTGCTTGAGCAGAGACTTTATGTACTCGAGCAAGGGATGATTTGCAAACTAAGACAGACAATGTGCTCAGGCAGAGAATTGGTATACTCAAGTAGCATGTTCGAGCATGAGCTATTTGTGCTCGAGCAAGGCACAATGTGAACTCGCAGTACAACAATATGCTCGGCAAAGCAACAACATGCTTGAGCAAAGGGACAGGTTGCTCGAGCAAAGTCGTGAAGAAGTACCTAATCAAAAGGGACAGAACAAGCCTACTCGAGAAAAACTCCCAGATATGCTCGAGCAACCCTCCAACAACTTGATAAATGTGAACTTTGAAAGACAAAAAAAAAAACTCTCAAAGATCAAATCTTTCTTCAAAAGGGTTCAAGTGTTCACAAAACACACTTGAAGTAAGGTATTTTAGCATTTTCTGCAATCAAGCTTGAGCACATTAGTAATTGCTCGAGCATGAACTGTGTATAGTCTTTAGTCGAGCAAGTTCAAAGTTGATTGACCAAGCCTTCTTGCTTGAGCAAAGTCGAGCATGCTCGAGCAAAGACGAGTGAACACTAGTTATATGAACAATCCTAGTCTCATTTTCCCTCACTTCATTTCATTTCGTCCTCTCATTTCCCTCATAAGCCTTCAAAGTGGTTTATCCCTTCCTGTCTCAAATCCGTTATCATTTGGAAGTGTCATTTCAATTCCTCCCAATCGACTCTTCAATTTCATATTCCCCTCCATTACCCATATTCATTCCCTTTATGCATTCCTTGAAACTCCTGATTTCTCATTATCCTCGTCAAAACTCTTTATCAATAATCCTCTCTCTCTCTTCTCTTCTACAAATCCTCATTCCTAACGAACATCTTGATTTTCTATAGGACTAAAAACCTCAAAGTGGGTCTTGGCTCTCAAACCCTGCCAGATTCGCCACCAGAATTGCCTCCTCAACCACCCACAAAGAAACCTCGCTTCTACTTATCGTCCCAAAGTCCAAACTGATAAGCCTCAATCAAAAGCTAAAGCCAAAGGGATTGTGATTCGGGCGTAAATCTTAAGATCACAACTCGATCATCTGAATAATATTCTCAGGATCATTGGCATTCCTTCTGAGACTCCTAAGAAACTTCCTGACCATGAGATTTTCAGTATTATGAGGCCTGGTAAGCCTATCAGTGCTTTAAAGATCGAGCTTGCTGATATGAATGACACGTTCTGGGTTATTTAGTACATCTACAATAGGAACATGGTACAAAAAGGTCAGAGCTTCACTCATTTTTTCAAGCGATATTATCCATTATTTGCTTCTATAATATCTAAGGAGCCTCGGAACTTAGGGAAATGGATCATTAATGAGATAGGACAATTTTGCTCTCATTCCACTGAATGCTCTACTATTCCTTTCCTTAACTTAATTTCCCATATCTTGGCCCTAAACAATATATGGTATAGTCTCCTAGATGAAAAACCAATATGGCCTCACAAGTTTGGACAACAAAATTTGATCTGAATGAGGATTTCCTTCACTAAGGCTTTGGGAAGCCTAATGTAATATCTTGAATTTTGAGCCTAGAGATTTGAGAACAAGCCTATAATAGGCAGACTAATAGACCCAGTTCACGAAGGGTGATATTAAATTTTGGGAAACATTGTATGGAATCTTCATAAAGTCAAAAAAGATTATGAAAGAAGCGATGAAGAGAAAGTCAAAAAGCTTGTGAAAGAAGCCATGCTAAAGGAAATATTTTGAGGGTATTTTGGTCAATTGCTATGAGGAACACATGTGCATGCAATTAATATGAAAAAATGACTCAAAGGCTTCTCTAATAAGCTTCAAATTCGTGCAAAGCAAGGGGGAGATAGAAAAGTCAACAAAACTTGCAAAATAATCCAAGTTAAGAGGAAATTTTGTAAGGGCACTTTGGTCATTTGATTTTGAGGATTTTTAAGTGTCTTCTTGACATATTTTAAGACATATTGAAATCCCTTTTGCATGAGTATTTTGACCAAGAGCTCAAGGGGCATAAAAATTAAAGTGTTAGTGCGAAGGGCACAAAACACTTATATGGTGTTAATCGCTTGATAAAAATGCCATATAGCTATGTCCTAAGGTATGAGACATTTAATTGAGCAAAAATGTACTAAAATAAGTGTGCACATGACATTTTCTGTACTGATAAGGGCTTCTGCGTGTTTTTGGAGGAAATAAGAAGGAAAGAACCTTAACCAAAGAAGACAAGATCAATTAAAGAACCATAGAATGCCACATCATCAATGGGTAAAATATGTGATGTGGAAGTGGCCAACAATGCAAGTAAAGAAAATATGTGATGTGGAAGTGGCCAACAATGCAAGTAAAGAAGAGGAAAAGAGAAACCAATGAATAATAAATTTGCCACATCACATGGTAGGTAAATTATGTGCACGTAAAAGTGCCAACAAGGCAAGTCAAGAGACAAAGAAAGAGGAGGTAAAAGTGATGACTTATCCCCCTTTTAAGCCATGGAAATTTCAAGCCACAAGAGGAGGACAAGTCATGAAGATTTCAGGGCACAAGAAGAGGGCATGTAGACCAATAGATAACCACATGATTAAAGGTGAATTTGTGGAGTAAAAGGGGTTGATGTCATCACCTTTATAACCATACAGTTTGCCACCATAGGAAGGAGACAAGTAGACCATAAATTTACCATAGAAGCAAAGTGAAAATGGGACATAATCAAGCTCATAAATATGCCCAAAAATATGCACAATTCGTGCAGCCATAAAAAGCTTAAAAAAATTCCAATTTTGGACATGAAAATGCGAGGAAAAGAAAGAAAATGCAAGGGCATTTTGGTAATATACCAAGAGGGATATTTTTGCTTGGTTTCTAACCATTATTTAAGACTTCTTTTCATCATTTTTGACTGCCAAAACCATGCGCAAGAGGATCAGATTGCGCCACATGGGTCCAGCCAAGGAAAAATCCAGAATACTTGGAGAAAAAGCAAAAGAAGTAACAAGCTTTTAACCTTGGAACATCGTATGGACCGTTGGACAAAAAGCTTGCATAAATTAATTCCATAATTAATGCACCTGGGCATTAAATGAATTAGATTTTGTGGTCCAAAATGGTGCCACACTAGCTGCCAGGAAGTATTTAAATTTTCTTGGGAAATCAATCAAGGGAAGCATGCAAAAAACTGATGCGCCCTTTGGACTAATGGACAATAGCAAAACTTAGATTTTTCACTCAAACAATGGAGTCTATTTAAGGACCTTCCCCGCCCATTTTGTGGTTCTCCTAGACGTGTTCAAGGAAAGGAAGGAAGTGTCCAGCAGAGTCTTTGGTTCAGCGGAGGAAGGAAGCATACGAGCTTGGAGATTCAAGGGTCGATACGCGTTCAGGATCATTTTCAAGCACCGGGAAAAACTTTACTGATTCCGGGTAAAGCACCAGGTAGTAACTGTTAACTCTCATGCTTTATGTTACTCTCGCATGTTTGTTGTACCATCATTGAGGATTTGGGCTATAGTACCTAGTGGACTATGTGTCCTTGGGTTACTGGTGAAGTCCAAGGGATGTAGCGTTGTAGTGCCTATGGGACTGTGTGTCTTTAGGTCGCTACTGAAGTCCAAGGCATGTAGGGCTGTAGTTCTTGGAAGACTGTGTGTCCTTAGGTCATTACTGAAGTCCAAGGTAAGTGAGGCTGTAATGCCTAGTAGATTGTGTGTCCTTAGGTCGTTGCTGAAGCCTGAGGTAGGTAGTTAGGGTTGAAACCTTGGCTACTGAGGCCACCTAGCGCTATGGATTTCTAGGGGCTTGTCTTGAACAGTGGTCTTGCAAATATGTGGTACATGTCATGTTTATTTTCCTTATTGTGGTTTGCATATCATGCATTGCATACATATAGCATATGAGTTTGATAGTTACTCTAGGGTTCAATTTTGAACCTGCATGTTTCAAAGATACAGTGTTTCCGGTTGAGCGGATCGATGGACTTGAGGTAGGGCTGGGAGTTGAGGATAAGAAATAGGGAATGCCCTATCACTTTTTGTACCTTATGTTTTTGGGATGACTGTATGATTTACTTTATGCTCAGTATTTACTATGGGATGACTGTACCCTTAACCCTACGGGGACTTAATTTACTTTTTGGTTATCATACTTTTACCAAAGATATTGTATTTGTCCAAACCAAGAACATGCTCGTTGTGTTCACTCTGATACATGATAAAAGGATTAAGTAATGAAGGAAAGGTAATAAATAAAAGGAATCCCTCTAACCCATCACTCTAAGGGTAAGGCCTAGAGGGTGTAACAACTAAGGACAATCTATTAAGAAGTTCATGCCTTCATCATCCGGACCCGACGAGGCTCGGCTATTACAGCCGAATCACCCATCGCTTCGCTCCTGTGGCCCTCATTTGCTACCGCTCTATTAATGAGGCTATTCGTACTACTCTTGCTCCTCTCATTGAGAACAATACAGCTTTTTAGGCCTCTCGTTGACTACAAGTTGAGACCTTGGTTCAAACCAATGTTTCCTTGATCAAGAATTTAGAGGCCTATTTGACTCATCTCGGTTGTTGAGATGAATAGGCAGTTTCAAACCTCGCTTGTTCAACAAACCGAGTAGAACCGTGGAGTTGCTTCAAGACGAGGCTTCTTTGAATGCTATTGGCATCAATCTTACCGACCTTTACTTGGCTTCATCTCGTTCTATCCACTCCCATTGCTCCATCTCGAGCTCGCTCTTGTTTCCCAAATATGCCTATTGCCACCACTCCCTATGAACCACCCTCTATGAAAACGAAAGGAAATCACCAAGAGGGGGGTGAATTGGGGATTTTAAAAACTTTTAAAATAACCTTGCACCCAAGCTGAAGCTAAACGTAAAGAGATAGGGAAGAAGAGCTTGACACAGAAATTTTATCCTGGTTCAGTCCAAACTCTTGACCTACGTCCACTCCCCGATACTCCGGGTTTTTCTACTATCACTCACCCGTATACACACTCGTACTCAAGGATTATCCTCTCTCTAGGATACACTCCCTTTACAAGTTGTAATTTGAAATCCCAATCTCCAAGTCCCCTTGACTTGAGATTATTATAATGAATGAATAATTTGTATAACAGCTCTCTCACAGAGTAGATATTGATAAACACTGAGGCTCTTTGTATATCAAATACAATACAGAAAGAAAACCGAATGTATATGTAACTCTTGAGCTTGCTTTTCGTTTCGCGCTAAATTCTTTGCGTACGAAGTTTGTAATCTTGTTCTATATATAGTGGTCAATTGCTATGTGACTGCATTCTCAATTCTTTATGTTCTTCATTTGAAATTCAGGTTGATGAGGATTATAGCCGTTGGGTTCGATTTTCAACCGATTTAATTCCGTGACGCGTGAAATCCTTCTTCATTTTGATTTGTCGCGTGAATTCAATGTCTTGGTTGATCCAACTAATACCAAACATTCTTAATTTAGAGTGGTTAAATATACATATGAATTCTCTAAATGAATGTAATCAATTCGCATAGAAATGGTAATTTTGTTGTTCAAACTAATCAGATGAAAACAATAACGATCATATTTGATGTCTTCATAAACTCGAGTTCGCCAAGTCAGGCTCGAGTTCGTAAGGCACTTTGAGTATTTGGTTTATCTTCTGTGAGGAGCAAACTCTGGAGTTTGTAATTTGTTTCATCATGTAAACTCGAGTTCACAAAGGTAGGCTCGAGTTCGAATCATGCTGAAATAGCCTGATATGCTCTCTTATAAAGAAACCCGAGCTTGCCTAGTTAGGCTCGAGTTTTGCGATGACATAATGTTTTTGACTCTTTGTCTTATTAAAACATTCATACTTGTTTACAATTGTTATTAATCATCAAAACACATAGAGAACTAACATTCTCCCCTTTTGATGATGACAACACTTGTAAACAATTAACTCCTTTTAAAAACATTGTTTGATCATTTGAAATCAATGAAGCATAAATGTTCAGTAAATGCATCGAATTGGAAATTAACATTAGAAATCGATTCTAATGATCGAGTTAGCAAGCAGTCATAAACATGAATCAAATAAGCATTGTTCATAACTCGATATGAGGAGCATAATACATATTGTCATATTGCATAAACTAGAGTATTCAATAGATTACAAGATGACATTAGAGTTTCAAAGATATAAGAAATGATCAAAACATTTAAATTGATCGCTTCTTCACTTCAACTCTTCTCCCCTTTGTCATCGCAAACAAGGGAGGATCGATGGGGTAAAGGTTGGTCAAGAGCGTAATCATGTGTAGATGGTTCGGGGCTATGGAGGTGGTTGGTTGGATTGGGATTGTGATAGAAGGTGCAGAAGTAGGTGGAGGGTCCGAGGAGCTAGGGCCAGCAGAAGTGATGGACTCGATGTTGTAAGACTTTGTCCATTTTGTCATGGAGGCTAGCCATAGACACCAAAAGGGTGGAGATGCTCACCGAATGATCTCCAATTTGTTCACCGAGACCTTGCACTTTGTCTTTGATAATCTCATGCTCAAGAATTAGATCTTCTTGTGCATCGGCCAACTCCTCATATCCTTTCTTTACTTGGGTGAATTTCGATTCCATCTTGGAAGAAAGATCAGAAACAACTTGGGCAATGTAAGTCTTGATTCTTTCGTCCAAATCAGAAGGAAATGATTGTGGTGGAGGTGGTGCACTCTAAACTTTGCCCTGCTTTTCAGGTTTCTCATTAAGGTGTAGGTACCATACTCTCTCATGGAACATGATTATCGAGATAAGACTAGCAAAGGGTATTTGAGATGTTTTCCTTCCATGAAAATGAAATTTGAACATCTCTTTGAAGATCCAATCTCCTATATTGTGAGGAACTTGATCTATGATAGAAGCAAAGATAGGGAAGTCCTTCTTTGCAAAATGGGTGAAGTTACCTCCTTTTTGGACAAGGTTTCTAGTATATATGTACCAGGTATCCAATAGATTGTCACTTTTCATGCAATAATAGAAAGCTTTGACAAAGGATGGACTATATGAGGCTCGAATGGATATGAGAGGTTCAAATTGTCTAAACCAATGAGTAAGATCAAGACTACATTCCTCTTTAATGTATCTAAATTGACATAAACTGAGGGACAAAAACTCTTAGACTCATAATTCTCCTGGAATCGAATGGCATCCTCACCCGTTAAAGTTACAGACTCACTAGAAAATCCCCTAGGAATTGAAGAGTGATTGTATATTTCAAATGATGCCGGGGTGTCTCTAGATACCTGAGGAACAGAATGTTCTTGATGATGGGAGGATGATTGAGCTTGAGATCTAGCCTGACCGGTTGCAAGAGGACTCGTTTTGGTTTTTCTAGTTTTATAGACCTTCTCTTTGCCCCTTCTGAGTGGTGTTTCAAAGATTTGGGGGTTTCTTAGGATTGTCCATCCTGACTGTGGTTATAGGAGTAGCCTGGGTCGAAGGAATACCAGGAATTTGCTTGTCAATTCCGTGCTTGAATTGTTTGGGAAACGATTTCGCTCTGGGAGGACGTTGAGGAACGTTCGGTGGATTTGATTGGGGTTCTTGATGATCAGAGCTTTGGGAATCTTGAGTTGCAGATCGTTTGGAAGCCATACTCTCTGGTTTTCGTCGAGAAGATTGAGAGAAATTTGGGAGGAACTTAGGTTTAGGCTCGAGGGTGAGATAAAGTGAAGACGAGCAACAGTGTTTTTAAAAAAATTTAGTGTCGCAAACTCGAGTTCACAAGTGTAAGCTCGAGTTTTGTGTAACGGTACTAACCTGGAATTCAAGAGTGTATGTGTGAACCCTTGAAATTTCTTGCTAGGCTCGAGTCTAGAAGCTTGAAGGCTCGAGTCTGTCAGGTTCTCTGAACTGAGTTGCTCTCTGTCTCGTGCGAACTCGAGTCCGTCAACTAATAGGCTCAAGTTTGTCAGGTGCTCTGAACTGAGTTGCTCTCTGTCTCTCGTGAACTCGAGTCCACAACTAATAGGCTCGAGTTTGGCGACCTGAGACAATTGTATTTTTCTCTGGTTCTCTCGAGCTCGAGTCTAGCTTAGGTAGGCTCGAGTTTGGATATCTTGACAGCAAACTTGTAGTCGATGGTTTGGAATATTATTCTTATTAAGCATCCTGCATAAAACATATCTACATACTCCGATGCTTAAGTCAGTAGATAATAGCATCAAAAAACATAACTAACATTAAATTGGGTAGAGATTACTTACAACTCATTGGGATTTACCATTCCCAATTCTCTTCTTATGAACACAAATTGTTCTTTTGCTAATGGTTTGGTGAAGATATCAGCAAGTTGCAAGTGGGTTGGGATGAACATGACTTTGACATCTTTCTTTTGAACATGGTCTCTTATGAAGTGATGTCTAACATCAATATGCTTGGTTCTAATATGTTGAACAGATTCTTTGCCAAGCTTATTGTGCTTGTGTTGTCACAAAGAATTGGGATTTCTTTAAGATGAACTCCCAAATCACACAATTGTTGTTTGAGCCAAAGAACTTGAGCACAAGAACTTGAGGCAGAAACATACTCACCTTCGTGGATGACACAGCTACTTTGGTCTCGCTTTTGTGAACCAAGATACTAATGATCCTCCAAAGAATTCACATTGGCCACCGGTGCTTTTCTCGTCACCTTGTAGCCTCGCATGATCCGAATCAAGTATAAGCTACCAAGTGTTCATGTTGATCTTTGGGAAACCACAATCCAAGAGTCTTTGTATCAAGCAAGATATCTAAAATCCTTTTAACATGTTCAAGATGAGACTCCATGGGGCAGATTGGAATCTAGCACACATTCCAACACTAAATTGAATATCTCAAGCGACTTGTTGTAAGATAGAGTAATGATCCAATCATTCCTCTATATTTAGTGATGTTGAAGTCAGTCCCCTTTTCATCAAGATCCGAGTTGCAGCTTGAACTCATTGGAGTATCTCGCTCCATTACGTCCAACTAGACCATACTTTTTCAATAGATCTTTCAAATACTTGGTCCTGGGAAATGAAAATTCCATCATGACGTTGCTTGATTTGAAGTCCAAGGAAGTAATTGAGTTCTCCCATCATGGACATCTCAAACTCTCCCTGCATTGTCTTAGCAAATTCTTCACACATAGTATCATTAGTAGCACCAAAAATAATGTCATCAACATAAATTTGAACTATTAAGACATCACCAAGTTTATTTTTCTTTATAAAGAGAGTTGTATCTCGCTTTACCTCTAACAAATCCTTGATCAAGAAGGAAATTGCTTAATCGCTCATACCAAGCTCTAGGAGCTTGCTTAAGACCATATAAGGCTTTCTTGAGGTAATAAACATGATCTGGATGATGTTCATTTTGAAATCCGGAGGTTGTTCAACATAAACTTCCTCCCGTATAAAACCATTTAAAAAGGCGGATTTCACATCCATTTGAAAAAGTTTGAATCCTTTAACACAGCAAAGGCTAAAAGAACTCTTATAGCTTCCAATCTTGCTACTGGAGCATAAGTTTCTTCATAATCAATTCCTTCTTCTTGATTATAGCCTTTTGCAACTAGCCTTGCCTTATTACGAATGATTATGGCGGATTCATCACATTTATTCTTGAATACCCATTTAGTACCAATGACCGGATGGTCTTTAGGTCTGGGTACCAAGTCCCAAACTTGGTTTCTTTCAAATTGATGTAACTCCTCTTGCATTGCTATAACCCAATCATTGTCTGAAAGGGCTTCATCAATTTTAGAGGGTTCAATTTTAGAAATGAAAGCTGAAAAAGTAACTTCATTCAAGGTGCTTCTTCTGGTTTTTACTCCTTGATTTGCATCACCTATCACTTGATCCAGAGGATGACTCCTACTGTATCTCCATGATTTTGGTTGAGTTTGAACACTGCTGCCACAAGCATTTTCACAATGTTTTTCAGTTTCAGAATCATTTTGCAAATCATTTTCAGTATTTGTTAAAACAGGAGTTGGTGCTGAGTCTGAACCAGATTGATTTGAAATAAGAAAATCATCATCATCATCCAAGGGTTTGTTAGATTTGGTTTCACAGAATACAACATGCATAGATTCTTCAACAATGTGAGTGCAGGTATTATAAACTCTATATGCTTTACTTCTACTTGAATAACCCAAAAATATACCTTCATCAGCTTTGGGATCAAATTTACCCAAGCCGTCCTTACCATTATTGTGGATGAAGCACTTACATCCAAAGATGTGCAAGTGAGCTAAGTTGGGTTTTCTTCCTTTGTAAAGTTCATAGTGTGTTTTGTCCAATTTCTTCCTGGAGATATGCCCTGTTTGATATGTAGCATGCAAGGCTTCATAGCATCACCCAAAACATTTGAGATGTTTGATTTTCATTCAAGATTGCTCTTGCCATTTCAAAGGAGCACTCTAGTTTTCCTTTCAACAACTCCATTTTGCTGTAGGGTTCTTGGGGCTGAGAAGTTGTGGTTGATTCCCATATTATCACAGAATTCTCCAAAGGCATAATTTTCAAATTCTCCACCATGATCTGTACGAATACCTGCAATAGAGAATCCTTTCTCGCTCGGACCTTCTTGGCAAACACAAGAAATTGATCAAATGTTTTATCTTTTGAAGGTAAGAGTATAGTCCAAGTGAACCTTGAGAAATCATCAACTATGACTAAGGTATAAAGATTACCACCAAGACTCTTTACTCTAGCAGTCCAACTAAATCCATATGGAGTAATTGGAGAGGTCTTTTAGATGATATTTCAGTTTTTGATTTGAAAGAAGATTTGGTTTGTTTACCTTTTTGGCATGCATCACAGATCATATCATTCTTAAAAGAGAGTTTTGGTAAACCAATAACCAATTCCTTTTTCTGTAGTTTATCAAGTTGAATCATATTAACATGTCCTAAACGTTTATGCCATAGCCAACTTTCATCTAAGTTACCAACAAAACATTTTTCAGAATCAGAATTGTTTTTAGACAGATTAAGAGTGTAGCAATTACCTTCTCTTGGAGCTCTGAATAATGCTTTGGGTTTAATACTATCTAAGGAGAGAACATCCTTACTTACAATCAAACATTCTTCTGAATCAAAGATGACTAGATTTCCTTTGTCTGTGCTTTGACTCACACTTAGGAGGTTGTGACATAATCCATCCACAAGATAAACATCTTTGATTTGTGGTCCATTGCTATTTCCAATTTTGCCAATGCCAGCAATTTTTCCGGACTCATTTCCACCAAATGTTACTTTGCCACCTTCCTTATGTTTGATTGAAGCAAACTTGGATTGATCTCCAGTCATGTGTCTTGAGCATCCACTGTCAATGTACCACTTATTGGGATTTGATGCTCTAAGACAAATCTGCATAAAAGAGATATCATCTTTTAGGTACCCAATATTCTTTGGGTCCTTTTGGGTTAGTTTATGTCTTAGGAATCATATAGGATCCCTTAGACACCCATTGGTAGTTTCCTACAGGTTTAATTGTTCTATCCTTTCTATGAAAAAATGAGGGAGTGGTATGACCTTTTCTGTTACAATAGTTGCAATGTGCAAAAGGATTTGAAGTATGGACAGATTTTTGAAAGTAATTTATGTAAGATCTTTGTCCATGTTTCTTTTTGCCTTTCTTTTTGTCACAATCAGGCTTGTAACCAATTCCCGATTTGTCATTTGTGAATCTTTGTCTTTGTTTCAAAATTATTTCAAGCATTTCACTTCCTCTAGTGAATTTTTCAAGAGTCTTCGTAAGATATTCATTTTTCTTTTTCGAATAAGGCATTCATCACATATGATATTTTCAGAACCGAAAGATTTTCTACTTGCTGTTCAAGTGTTGTATTCCTCCTTTTAAATCAAAATATTTTTCAACAAGTTCTTCAAACTCATTTTGAACAAGTTTATATTCAAGAGACAATTCATTATAAGTTGGTTTTATATCATGATTAGGACAAGTAGAACTTTCCTTTTCACAAACAAACAAGTGTAGGAATCGTTTGAACTGTTCTTCTAATAGTTTGATTTTTCTTTTGAAAATAAGAGCTCTTTTGCAGTTTTCTTAAATTCAATTGTAAAGAGAGTCATATGTTGAAGATAATTCATCATAAGGTAAATCGAATTACTTACCTCTTCGTTGTTCCGATTCCTCTTGAGCCACAAGACAGAGATTGGCACTTTGTTCCTCTTCTCGCCTCATCTTCATCGATGAGTCGTTGCCCCATATAGCCGACACATAAGCTCTTTTCTTGAACTTATTGAATTTCTTTTCTTTGTTTTTCACCGAGGACATTCTCGATTTGATGTGGCCTGGTTTCTCACACTCATAGCATATAATTGGTTTCTTAGTTTCAGTGCTAGAATTTCCTTTGTGAAACTTTCTGTGAGATTGGTCCTTTTTGTAGAATTTCTTGAATCTTCGGACCATCATTCCTAGCTCACCATCTTCATCTTCTTCATCGTCATCTGACTTTACCTCTTTGATGGTTTTAAGAGCTATTCCCTTGTTTTTGATATTGATGTCATTTAGCCCTTTCTTGAATTTGATCTTCCCCTCATACTCAGAGAGGCTGCCAAATAATGTCGCTACGGAGGCCATTGATTCGCCTCGAGATTCTTCAATTGCCGTGACCTTGGCTTCCCATTCCTTGGTGAGAATATTTAGTATTTTCCTCACTTGGGCAGGTTGTTCATATTCTTTTCCCAAGGCAATGAGTTGATTGATCGATGAGTGAACCCGAGTTGAAATTCACCAATAGACTCTCCTAAGCTTCATCCGTAATAAATCATATTCACCATGAGAGTATTGATACGATTTTCTTTGATTGCACCGCTCCTTCATGGGCTATCTCAAGAGCATCCCACATTTGCTTAGCGGATGGCAAAGTGCAAATTTCGAAATACTCCTTTTGCCCAAGAGCACTTTGCAACATGTGGATTGCCTTCATGTTGAGAGTGACTAGCTTTTATCATTGTCATCGTACTCTTCTTCTTTCTTGGGAGTTCGACATCACCACAACCGAGGAAGGAACATAGTTTCCTTTCTCAAAGACCTTCCATAAACCAAACTCGAGGCCATTACATAGACCCCGAACTTAGCCTTCCGAATGAGTAGTGTTCTCCATTGAAACTCGGGGGTCGTTGATTGAGGCTCCATTGGGTAGAATTCCTTCCATTGGATCTTTTTGTCTAGGATGTTAATCCTTCAAATAGACAACCTTGCTCTGATACCAAATGAAAACGAAAGGAAATCACCAAGAGGGGGTGAATTGGGGATTTTAAAACTTTTAAAATAGAGTATGAGTAAATACCCTTTTTGGTCCCTGAAATAACACGCGCTACCCATTTTGGTCCCTGAGTAAAAAAATGTCATTTTTAGTCCTTAAACAAGAAAAAAAGGTCCCTTTTAGTCCTTTTAGTCATTTTTTGTGGGTATTTTAATCCCTCACAAATTCCCAAAAAATCATTTTTAGTCCCTAAAAAGGACCGAAATGACTTTTTTTTTTTTACTCAGGGACCAAAATGGGTAGAACGTGTTTTTCCAGGGACCTAAAAGGGTATTTACTCTTTAAAATAACCTTGCACCCAAGCTGAAGCTAAACGTAAAGAGATAGGGAAGAAGAGCTTGACACAGAAAGTTTATCCTGGTTCGGTCCAAACTCTTGACCTACGTCCAGTCCCTGCACTCTCGGGTTTTTCTACTATCACTCAATTCGGATACACACTCTTGTACTCAAGGATTATCCTCTCTAGGATACACTCCCTTACAAGTTGTAATCAAATCCCAATCTCCAAGTCCCTTGACTTGAGATTATTACAATGAATGAATAATTTGTATAACAGCTCTCTCACAGAGTAGATATTCATAAACACTGTGGCTCTTTGTATATCAAATACAATACAGAAAGAAAACTGAATGTATATGTAACTCTTGAGCTTGCTTTTCATTTCTGCTTAAATTCTCTGCTTACGAAGTTTGTAATCTTGTTCTATATATAGTGGTCAATTGCTATGTGACCGTTACTTCTCAATTCTGCATGTTCTTCATTTGAAATTCAGGTTGATGAGGATTATAGCCGTTGGGTTCTGATTTTCAGGTGATTTAATTCCGACGCGTGAAATCCTTCTTCATTCCGATTTGTCGCGTGAATTCAATGTCTTGGTTGATCCAACTAATACCGAAACATTCTTAATTTAGAGTGGTTAAATATACATATGAATTCTCTAAATGAATGTAATCAATTCGCATAGAAATGGTAATTTTGTTGTTCGGCTCGAGTTCGTAAGGCACTTTGAGTATTTGGTTTATCTTCTGTGAGGAGCAAACTCTAGAGTTTGATGTAAACTCTGGAGTTTGTAATTTGTTTCATCATGTAAACTCGAGTTCACAAAGGTAGGCTCGAGTTTGAATCATGCTGAAATAGCCTGATATGCTCTCTGTTTGCAGCAAACTCGAGCTTGCCTAGTTAGGCTCGAGTTTTGCGATGACAGAATGTTTTTGACTCTTTTGTCTAATTAAAACATTCATACTTGTTTACAATTGCTATTAATCATCAAAACGCATAGAGAACTAACACTCTGTACCTTTCACTTCCGCTGCTCATACCTTCACTCTTCACTAGACTTTATCCTTCACTTCCTCCTCCACTACTACACCACCTCCTCCTCAGCCTTTACCTCCTCTAGCTCCTCCATCCAATATAACCTTTCCCTCATTTTTTCCGCTGATAACAAAGCAGGAGAATCAGACTTGGATGAGACTTGGATATGAAGGATTCTTTCTTATTTATTACCTTTCCTTTGTTAATTAATCATATATTAGAGCATGATGCAACAGAGCATATGATCGGTTTGGACGAATACATTATACTGGTAAAAGTGTGAATAATAAACGGTATATAGTTCTCGTAGTGTTAAGGTACAAAAATCTGAAATAAATTCTAGGCAACAAATAAAACTCATACATGTTGGATATGATTAATTTTGATGATGTATTATATAGATGCCATTATTAAGAGCAAAATCTTGTATAATATACTTATCTCCTACATTGATTAACTACTATGTATTTAATGTAGATTAATCCAAGTTGAATTATAGAGATTAATCAAGAAGGGGATAAGAGATTACAGAAAGAAGAAATTGCAGAGAATGTCAAGGAAGCAAGAAGTTATCAAAGTATTTTGGAAATAATCAAGAAGAAGAGGAGATATTGAAGAAGGTAGAACTTGCTGAGAATGAAGAGTCCAAGTTGAATGATGGAGAATGATCAAGAGAAGAAAGGAAGAGTTGAATTATCTAGAATGATCAAGATGGGAGATGAAAGAAGGAAGAACTTGTTGAATGGAATGAGAATATCATTATACAAGTTCTAAGATTGATTCTAGAAGTCTCCACGATCAAATGGAAGTTGGAATGACTCAATTCAGAGTTAAAACAAGCAAATATGAGGTTCTGGATGAGCAAACTCGAGTTTACTATTTTGCTGCAGTGATTTGCCTCTCGGATATGAACAAACTTGAGTTTAGGAATCAAATTTCAAGTCAAACATCACAAACTTGAGTTAATAAGTGTCTTCAACATCTCTGGCATCTCTGGACGAGTTAAACTCGAGTTAGTTAGTACAAACTCGAGTTTACAGTGCTCTTCAGCAACTCTGTTTCACGTTTCACTTGGGCGACGTCTGGTAATTCAATGATATCTCCTAAACCAGAAATCAAATAGGGGTGAAACTAATTTTTTATAAAGCTAGACGTCCAATGCGTCATTATGAAAAAGTTTCAAGTCCAAAGGAGTTAACATGAAGGAGCTATGAATTATGGAAGTTTAAAGTGAAATCAACATCACACAACAAACCAAGCTTCAATGTTTTGAGTGTATATCACAAACTAAAAATTCAATTGAGCTGAAATTTGTGGCATATGAAAGTAGACTCAAAGGGATTTCCATGAAGATTTGAACCAACCAAAACAAAGTTCAGAATAGGGAGATATGGCCTTCGAAAGTTGGCTGTCTGTTCAAGATGTTGCAAAGACACTAGTCTTGGACAGCTTCTATTAAATCTATCAATCTACTGAAGTTTGCTGTCAAATGAAGCAAACTCGAGCTTGTAAAACCAAACTCGAGTTTATCGAAGGTAGAGAGCAAACTTCAGTTTTGGGAGAAAACTAAACTCGAGTCATTAAGTTGGAAACTTGAGTTTCCATCAGACAGAGAGCAATCTGGAGTAACTCAACAACCTCCAAACTCGAGTTTATTTATGCAAACTCAAGTTTACATCTTTGCTTCAGAAAATCACAAAAATGTCATATTTGTGTCAGAAACATTGAATGTGTTGCAGAAGCTCTAACAGCTATTTCCAAGGGATTTCAAATGGTCATATTTTAAATGGAAGAATTTCTCAACGGTCATAAATTGCAACTACCTATAAAAGAAGAAGCATTCAAGATAGAAGAAGTGAGAGAAGAGCTTGCACTGTCAAAATGCCAACATTCTGAATCCAATGTTTATCTCACACTCACTCTATTCTAATGCTTATATAGTTCATCATAGAGAGTGAAATAATTTGTATTGTACTTCAGTTTTATTCATTCACTTTTCTAAGAGAGAAGATTCATTGTAATCATCTTATCATTCTATCTGAGAGTTACTCAAGATTGGGTGATCTTGAGTGGGAAACCCATTGTATTGATTACAGCTTGTAAGGGAGTGAATCCTAGTGAGAGGATTACTTCGAGTACAGAGTGTGTAATCAAGTGGATGTATTAATTACAGCTTGTAAGGGGGAGTGAATCTTAGTGAGAGGATTACTTTGAGTACAGAACGTGTAATCAAGTTGAAAGAAGATAGTGGATTGAAAATCTCAATTGAAGCTTGGGGACTAGACATAGGTCAAGGATTGGGTCGAACCAGTATAAATCTCAGTTTGCATATTCTCTTCCTTTATCTTTTATATTTCCAGTATATGTTTATTCGAATATCTAACTATTGATTTAGAAAACGCAAAAATATTTTCAAAGATAAAAGTTTTTATATCTTCACCCAATTCACCCCCTTCTTACGTGGCAGCCGGTTCTTACAATACAGTCATCGAAAATATAAAGTACAGAAAGCGATAGGGCATCTCCTATTTCTTCTCTCCCCAGCTCCATGCCCTTACCTCAAGTTTCCAAACAGCTCAAGCAGGTTCACCATTATCTCTAGCACGGTCTGGAGTTCAAAATTGAACCCCAGAGTAACTGTTAAACTCATATACAATACGTATGCAGTGCATGTATGCAGTTCCACAATTAGGAAAATCACAAATCAACAATGGTAACACATGCCACATGCATTCGGTACACATCACACACAGTAACATAAATTAGCATATCACATATGCACATGTTCACTGTAGAAGGACCCAGTCCTCAACAACTGCAGGACCGCCTAACAGGACAAGCCCCCGGATTCCTTAGCGCTAGGAAAACACAGTAGTCGGGCCTCAAACCCAAACTACATTGAATGCATCAACAGCTCAATAGCGAACCAAGGACACATAGTCTACTAGGCCCTACAATAGCGACTCAAAGACACACAGTCCATTAGGCCCTACAGCCCAACACATGTCCCACCCAAGAGACATACGTTCCACAATCATGGCACTATAAACATATAAAGTAACATAGTGAATGCGAGTAAGCAGTTACTACTTGACAACTATTCAGAAATTAATAAAATTTCCCCGGTGTCTGAATATTATCCTGGATGTGCATTTGCCCTATACAAAGCAAATATATTGCATTTAGCTCACTTATATAAGCTCTCCTCTTATTTTCAAGAAATTTGTTCATTTTCCAGAAATTATGCCCCAAGTTCAAAATTTCATAATTAACTCAAGAAAAATATGATCGACGTGTTTCTAGCAGCCATTGAAACTTTAAGATGTCTAGTTTTTAGTAAAAATACTTCCAGAGATCATAAAAACTCGTGTGCTTCTTCTTTATCAAATTTATACACGCTGGATAGAGGCAAAATTCCTGTTTCTAGGCTTTTTTAAGAAATTATTTTATCCTAGTAGGAAACTCTAAAAATTACAAAATTATATATCAAAATGAAGCCCAAGATGTCTACGTTAATCTTGTTAAATTTTGTGGCCATCATACTTCATTTACTATTTTAAAACCATTTATTAAGGTCGACTGCCTAGAAATAAACAAAACTGGCAGATTCCTTGTTTTCTTGAAAATTAAGGTTTGACTTCAAAATCATGTTTCCAACTTGAACCCATTCAAAATTTCTTCCTGAACTCATTGGCATCATCAAAAACATTAAAATCACACTATAAACTCACGTTCACAGCCCTGCACGAAAATTACCCACAAATCCCGATTACCAAGTCACAAGATAGTTTGGTGACTTACTTCGCTCGTGCCTTGGTTCCACTTGAATTTCTTCTTCTTTGACTCCTTGATGGCGTCGTCCTTAAGCATAAGGGCACCAAAAAAAGTGTTATTCAGAGAAATCTTAAAGGTTTTCATGAAGATGAAGAAGATAGAAGGCTTGCATAACCAAATCTTGCACCTACTTTACCTTGATCTCCAATCTTGTATCCTTTCTTCTTCTTCATTGAGTTCAGCTCTTCCTTCACTCCTCTCTCTCTTGTGCACGAAATGGGCAGCCCAAGATGGGGTAGAAGAGGTCCTTAAATTATTACCATTAACCATGAAAAATGTTGGTGCATGCTATTATCCATTGGACCATAACTTGTCCTAGGGTTTTGACTTGTTTTTCTTTCTTTTTCACTAAGTTTCTTGACTTTTCTTGGCTTTTAATAGGGCTTCACGAAAATCTGCCCATTTTGATCTGATTTGGCTTGTTCCATAAGCTCCTTATTTTACTTTGAAAATGTGGTAATTCATTGGTCTACTTCTCCTTCTCTTTTACTCCTCAATTTCACTTTAAATATGTGGTACAATTGTGCTCTACTTGTCTCCTTTCCATGTGGTAAATTTCTACGGTTAAAATAATGGTGACATCCCTCTCTTTTCCTTCCTTATACTTGATCAAAACATGGCCCCTTTTACTCCACAAATTCACCTTTAATCATGTGGTTATCTATTGGTCTACATGCCCTCTTCTTGTGGCTTGAAATCTTCATGACTTGTCCTCCTCTTGTGGCTTGTAATTTCCATGGCTTAAAAGAGGGATAAGTCATCTCTTTTACTCCCTTATACCTTGCATTGTTGGCTCCCTATAATTCCTTAATCTTTACCTAACACTTGTCATCTCTTTTACCTCCTCTTTTGTTTGTCTCTTAACTTGCCTTGTTGCACTTTTATGTGCACATAATTTACCTACCAAGTGATGTGGCATCTTGTGGTTCGTTGATTATCTTTTTAGCTTATTTCATAAGACATATTTTATCTCCTTGGAATTTCCTTGAGTTGACCCAAATATATCTATAAGAAAGGGATCCAAAATTGTCTTCATTGTCCTCCAAAAACGTAGGGAATCCTTATCAGTTTAGGAAATGTCATGTGCATATTCATTTTAATACATTTTTGCTCAGCTAATTATCTCATACCTTAGGACATAGCTAAATGACATTTTTTTACCAACTGATTAACATTGTATAAGTGTTTGTGTCCTTTTGCACTGACACTTTAATTTCTATGGTCATTGAGCTCTTGGTCAAAATACTCATGCAAAAAGGAGTGCAAAATGTCTTAAAATATGTCAAGAAGGCACTTAAAGATTCCAAAAATCAAATGATCAAAGTTCCCTTACAAAATATCCTCTTAACTTGGCTTATTTTGCAAGTTTTGTTGACTTTTCTTTCTCCCCCTTGCTTTGCACGAGTTTGGATTGTCTACTATACTGGTAAAAGTGCGATAATTAAAAAGTAAAAGTCCCCAAAGGGTTAAGGGTACAGTTATCCAAAATAAAATACCAAAAATAATATACAGTCATCCCATAATAAATACAAAGTAAAATAGGCATTCCTTATTCTTCAATATGTATTGATATGCTATGTGTATAGTGTATGCATGCATCCATGTCATGTAAAATAATAATCAACAGGCCAAAGAATACCATATATGCATTTAGAAACATACACAATAGTCAATCATCACGCACCATCGAGCTGCCTTACCAAAGCAAGCCCCGAATTTACCGAAATCACAAACCTCGCACCGTCGAGCCGCCTCGAGCAGTCAACCCCAAATTTACCATATTTCGAGACATAAAGTCAGGGTAGCAGTTCTTTATGTCTTCTACCGTTTCCCATGTTGCTTCTTCGGGAGACAATCCGTTCTAGAGTACTTTAACAGAGGGAATACTTTTCGGTGTACCATGGAGTCGGATAATTTCTTTGATATAAATCTCTGCCAATTTCTCTGGAGAATAATTCACACTTATAGGAATAAAGTGTGTAGATTTTGTGATTCGATCAACAATTATCCAGATAACGTCATAATGCCTAATCTTGGCGGACCTACTACAAGATCCATGGTACGTCTTCCTTTTCCATTCATGTATCTCTATACCCTTTAAGAGTCCTCAAAATTTGAACATCCATACCTTGGGGAATCATTCCGACCATTCAATTTATTTCTTTTCTATACATGCCAACTAGACATGGAACATAGTCGTAAAACATAATTTCATTCATTCTGAGGCTGTGCATGCTTACCACACATCACGATCATACACTACTCTCTTTTATATTGTACCCAGGTGTAGTGCTTAATCACATAGGACCGATTGTACATAGATCTTACTACTTGATTCATTTTGCCTCTTGGCTTATCATATTCTAACCTTTGGCTCATTCTATTATTATAATGCTGGATTTTCTAGCCTTACTGCCCAGGGAATCACCTTCAGGCCATAGGCATCTCATTTATCACGTGGTACTGATAAAATGTTTTGCCAACCTCAAGATGTACTCTAGACACACTGGTCTAATAGTTACTATGTCAGTCAATATCCCACACAATGCTAAGCATCACAGGTCTTACAGCCCAAGGACACCGCCCCATGCAAACTTGCACATTGGGTCCTACTGCCTCGAGCTTCTGCTCATCGATTTCGTCTGAGCTTCCTTAATTTTAAGCTCTCAAACCATTTTCCTCTTGCTTAGCACGATAATTGGCAAATACTATTTGACTTAACCAGTTTAGATTTCTAGAACATTCTATTAGTTTCTGTTCCTATATCAATATAATCACCAACTGCACCACTTTTCATTCCAGTACAACAACGACAACAATCATGTCACCGCTTATTATGTTTCCTCATACTTAAAATTTTCACATATTTGAAAACATTTGTGGTTGCAGTACATTTCACAATTTACACTATACGAAAAGTAATAGTGCTATAACATTTTCAAATGTTAAGCCCTTATGCGTTGTGCTGGATAATGACAAGTTTTATTGCACTGGACCCAACAAAAGACCTTTGGCTTCGCCTCAATGGTGGTATGATTTTACTGAAAGGCCTTTTCAACTTAATAGGCTGGCCGGGATGTTTGTGGGGATGGGGTGTCCAATTGATGATAAATAAATAAAGTCAAGCCACCTTTGGATAGTGTTTTGGAAACAAAGAGAGGAACTCAGTCATCTTCTACAATTAAGCAAGCACAGTCAAATTCCCTTGACATTTCAAGTCGAAGGTGAGAAAGTTGATACAATAAAGTGTGGGTGGCGTGTCATACACAAACCTGAAAAGCATAGAAGAACAAATAGGCTTCAGCTTTGAGTGAGTTTGGTCCAGCAAAAACGCCTAGACAAAAGATTATTGGGGCAAACTATGACAAAGATGGCTCTATTTTAATGAAACTTGTAGAAAACCATTGATCATCCCTACTCGGAGATGTGCAAGCCACATGATACATACCCCTTTCACCCCTAAATATAATACTCTTTTATAACTAAGATATTAAAATTAAGAAAATGAGTGTAATAAGTTATTTGTAACTAATGTACTAGCAAATACATTTCTACAATTATTCCTAAATAAGGCTTCTTGATTAGCAATGACTTTTCACCAAAGTGAAAAGAAATGAGCATTTTCACTTGCGAAAAGAATTAAGTATTATCTAGGAGTATCTTGATGTATTTGAGTGAAAAATGAATGGGTTCTGTTGGACAAAAAAAAAGGCAAAGTGTTCAAAAGGATATTTTACGTTTAGGGCAGAGAGGAGCACATTAAATAAGCAACCTTTTATAATTAAAAAGTTGGAAAGATGAAAAAGATGAGCATTGATTAAGGATATAATAAAAAAAAATGTAATCAATATTTTCTTTTTATGGATAGTAGCTATAGAAGGGAGTAAATGCAAATAACAATTTTCTATCTTCTTTTCCTGGTCCTTATTGAAAATTTAGGACTCTTTTCCAATTAATTCACCGAGATGAAGACGCATAATTAATACACACGCAGCTTAATTATTTTTGTGATTCTGATTTGGTTGTGTTATTATTGTGATGATCGGCAGCTGCAACACATTGAGAAATACTGATTTCGCACCCCAATGCCCTGATTCAGATGAAGCAGCACTGTTTGTTATCTGCCCAACAAGAAATTGAAAGATAAAGATTAATTACAGACAGAGAAATACTGTTGTTTCAATTTTATTTTGGAAACAAAATTCAACAAGTACCGTTGATTTTGCTTATTGTTTTCGAATTAATAATAGGGTTCAGCTTATATTTTGGGAAAATTCCATTTAAATACCATTTGAATTTGTAAAATGCCCAGAAGTCTCCCGAATTTGTAAAAAGACTGAGAGGTACCAAAGACCTATGAGGGATATGAAAATTCGGGTGAAATTACCCTTTTACCCTTACTTTTAAATAAATAAAATACCCTCACCAGAGGATCCGCTGCCGCCACCGCCGGCGACCGGCCACCGGTGGGGGGTGGGGGTTTTTTTTTAGGGGGGGTGTTTTAAAAAAAACAAAATAATACATTGAAAGTGTGGGGGTGGGGTTCGAAGTCCCCATCCTTCGGAGGTTTTGCCTTCTTGGCTTTCTGTTTCATACCCCTTCCTTTCTGAACGGACAAAACAGTGCTGGGCCTCTTCTTAAGGCTCTGCTCAGCAGTTTTGAGCATCCCATGCAGTTCAGAAATTGATTCCTCTATGACAAAGTGATCATAACTTACTGGGAGTGAGTTCAAGATCACATCTATAGCTAACTCTTGGGACATGGGGAATACAAACCTCTCAAGATGATCAATATGGCCTTTCATGTTGAACACATGAGGACTAACTGATGCACCTTCAGCCATCTTTCAGGAATATAAGGCCTTTGTGGTCTCATATCTCTCTTGCCTTGCCTGTTGCTGGAACATTTCCATAGGATAATCAATCATCTTAGAGGCCTCCACATGTTCTGGATCTCTATCGAAGTCTGGAACCATAGTGGCAAGCATCAAGCATCCTGCATCCACAGAGTCATCCTTATGCTTCGTATAAGCATTAGTCTGAGCTCTTGGATCATTAGCTACAGGCTCGTCAGGAATGGGTTGATCGATGAGATATTCCTTTCTTTTGTGTTTAGAATCAATGCTTAAGTTCCCAAACAAGTCAAGAAGGTTTGTCTCATCGAGTCTGTCTTTCTCAAGGATTGATCGCATTGATGGTGTGGCAGTATTGCTAATCTGTCTGATTCTACAACTAAAAGATATGCAAAGTTTAACTAATAATCTCCCACTGAATTAACAAACCTCATTATAATTAGTGGGCTAAGATCCATATTTGGCTTATATTTAAGTCCACTTTGGAAGGACGCTTAAAATCAAGTTATTTAGGTAGGCAACCTCTTTGCCAATTACATCACATGTAACTCTTAGATCTTTATAGGATTCGATCATCATATGACCTGGCATGTTTAATCTCATCTAATGCCTTGAGATCCAAAACCATTTTGATAATCTCAATTAAGTCAAGACAATAATGAATGTTGAGTATCACCATTACCCACTCTTGTCTCACCAAGATAACTCAAGTGCATCCACTTTGGTGGAACATACAAATGGGCGATCTAGGTTTTGACAAGTATTCATTAATTGACGACATTACGACTTAAGGTTTTATTTAGAGGGTATATATGATATAATCCAATTAATACTATTAGTTCTACTTATATGAATGCAATAACGATTGTAGCTCATATAAATTCTAAATTAATCATGCAGTAATCAAATCAAAACATAATTAAAATTGTGACACAACATGGCTCATCTAACCTATAATCCTCTCAAGTCAATGAGGGGACTTCTCTAAATAATAAAAGGAGAAATACATTAAGACAAACCTCGTTTCACATATGAGGAGAGTGAGATGAGAAGAGAATGTACAAAGAATATTTAGAGAAAGGCATGGCTCGCAGGACATATTTAAATAATACAACACTTGTAAATTCTAGAGCCATGTTGTTCACCATACCCAAACAACTTTGAATAATTAATCACAACTAATATTAATTCATACAATATGAAAGAAAATATCATGATTAAATTATCGAGTTTATATTATATTATATTATATAGATTGATTGATTGATTGATTGAATTTAATATGATGAATCATATTCATTTCTTATCAACCAAGTCACATTAAATTCACATCTTGATTGATTGATTGAATTTAATATGATGAATCATATTCATATCTTGATTGTTGGATAGCATTTAAGATGATGGATCACATTTATTTCCTTTCATTTCTTCAAAAAACACGTCCATAAAAATGACACATAAGAAATCAACACTTTATAAGAGTCTAACCCTAAATTTAAGTACTCACAAGAAAGGCCCAATCCAAACTTGAATTGGAAAATCCAAATCATAATGAATTAAATTCATAATCTATAATATAATATCATGATTTAAATTCTCGTGCTACGAACAGTTAGCCACGGCGGTCCCGCTCTGATTTTGAAAACATCATATTGTTTTAAAAAGATTGTTTCATAAAAAATAATTTCAAGAACAAGTTGTTTCAAAAATAACGTCCCCGGAGCTATTCGAAAGGATATAATCTTTCAGAAATATTTTTTCGACCATGATCGAATGTGATCGACCTAGCGTAACCGTCGTTTCCGCATAACTAGATCACAGCGTGATCGATGTCGATCTGAACGCTTCATAACTCAACGGATTTGAACATGACCGTTGGTCGTTTTGAATGTCCGATCCGAACGCTTCGAACCACATGAAACGGCCGTGAGAACCGACTACCGTCCGTATACAAACCCTAATGTAGAACTATCGTTTAGAAAATTTAGTTTTAGCATATATATCACATATAGATTCGGTTTAAACATATATATCACATATATAATCTCATGTTTAAAACCCAATTTAAACACACGGTTGACCTGGTTCTGATACCACTGTTGAGATCCATACACACAGCGGAAGTATTCTCATCCATTAAAAAAACTTTACGAATCTCATAGAGAGGATCTATCAACGGCGTTTAAATCAAGGTTCGTTAGAGAAACCGTACCTATACGAGCTTGTATGTGTCCTTTCTCGAACATGTGGGCTAACACCTTCTTGCTCGATCAATCTTTAGGAGCTGACTCTACGAATCCACTCCTCTCGATATCCACACCGAACAGCTCTCCAACATGTAGGCAGCGTGCTAGCGTCTTCTTACTTTGCGTCTCGCGTCTTTTCTCTCTAGGGTTTTTCACTGCATTTCCTTATTTTAATATGACTAGATCATTATCTTTTATAGAGTTTCTAAAACCCTAATTGGGCCGTATTAAAATATTCAAGATTAATCTCGATTAATCTTGAATTCGAATTTTAGATATAAATAGCATTAATTAAATCTGTCCAACACATCTAATCTAATCTATTTATTTAATTTGAATTAAAAGCTTGCTGATTTAATTTATTTCTATAAATTAAATCTGAGATACAATATCTCAATTTATTATAATTATTTAATTTATCAAATAAATTAAATACTAAATAATAATATTATTATCTATAAATAATATCATTGTTATTTTTGAATTTTAATTTTATATATATATATATATATATATATATATATATATTCATCCTAGATTAAATACGTATTCATTAAATCTTAGACATATATAAGATTCAATGAATCGGACACTTTACTCATGTTGGGCTATTCTTGTGTGCGATCTTGCGGCCCACATGAGATTGGCAATGGCCAATCAGTATCGACCCACAAGTCACAAGCGGCTTCTAGCAAGACATTGCGACTACCCAATTCATATGGGGATCGATGATACGATACAACCTATCATACAACCATGTCACGTCCCTTTTGTCACGCGATAACTTAGTCAAGGATGAGGCACGGATAATGTCAACTTCTGTTCTTGACCATTACTTTCTCGATTCTTAAGTAGTCTAACAATTGAAATGAAAACTCCTTTCCATCGTAATATGGCCATACATTTCTTAGACGCACTCATCAAGGGGCCCAGTATTATCTCTCTACAAATGTGAGGGACAAATTCCATCTTGACCATTCACATTCCTCTGCGTGAAAACCACTGATCCCTATCCAAGCCTTTATCATCACCCGGTCAAAGGTGACTTTTGACTAGGTCAAAGTTCATCGACTTATCATGTAGGAATCCATGATGATCTCAGATCAAAGGGCATTGTGACACGGTTATACATGAGAAAAGCTTATGACTTAATTCATGCAGCTTTCTGATAGTGGGTCGGTCCAGCACCTTGTACTCTTATAAGTGATTATGACTTTGATTCGTATCTCCATACCTCATCAAAGTCATACTGGTCTTATTTCATATTCGCTCCCGCGTAGATGACCGACTAGGGACATTTAGGATAATTAATAAGATATATCCAAGGATACAATTATCACTATAAACATGCAAATGAAAATGATAACTAAATGAAGAATACTTTAAATGACATTCACGTTTAAAGTACAATGACTTGCCCCTAGGGCATAATTTCCAACAGTAGTGCCTAGAGGACTGTGTGTTCTTAGGTTACTGCTGAAGTCCGAGGTATATCAGGTAGGTAGTACCTTTTGGACTATGTGTCCTTTGATTGCTACTGAGGCCTGGGGCATGTAGGGTAGGTAGTACCTATAGGATTGTGTGTCCTTAGGTCACTACTAAGGCCCAAGGTATATGGGGTAGGTAGTACCTGTTGGACTGTGTGTCCTTAGGTGGCTACTGAGGCCTCTTGGGGTAGGTAGTTAGGGTTGGAAGCCCTGGCTACTGAGGCCCCTTAGCGCTATTGGTTCCGGGGGCTTGTCTTGAACAGGCGGTCTTGGGGGTTTATGGTACATGCCATGTTTGGTTTTCCTGATTGTGATTTGCATGACATGCATTGCATATATATTGTATATGAGTTTAACAGTTACTCTGGAGTTCGTTCAATTTTGAACTTCAGACTGTTTCAAAGAATATAGGTATTAGTTGCTGAGTTGTTCAGGAACAAGGAGGTAAGGGCATGGTGTGAAATATTGAAGAAATTAGGGATGCCTTATCATGTTTTGTATATCTATTGTTGGGATGACTATATGATTTATATTTACTATTCAGTATTTATTTTGGACGATTGTACCCTTAACCCTACTAGGACTACTTTATGTTTTTGTTTGTACCTTTACCAGTATATTGTAAGTTGTCCAAATCGATCATATGCTCGCCGCACACACCGTAAGGTATGTTGGAAGGAATAATTAACAAGGGAAAGGTAATAAGTAAAAAGGATCCCTCTAACCCGCCACCTGAAAGGGCGAGGCCTGTAGGGTGTAACATTATCCCACTAAGTGATATCAGTTACATGGATCCCATAGCACTATCTTATTTTGTCAACAATCAAATTTTTAAAATTATTAACTAAAATGTCTTGCTCAATAATTTCATTTAGTATTCTTTTAATTTTCGGGTTAAGGTGTAAAAATACACACGTGCTTTACCCTCATGAGCCCAACACCAAGTACTTTTTCTATATGCAAAAGTACACACGTTGTTATAAATTAGGTGTAAAAATATCATTTGACCATTAAGTTTGACTTTTTTTGTTGGCTGGACGATGATGTAGCTTTCAAATGTTCAAAAATATATGTGGTTTGGCAAAAAGAGCACCCAAGACCAAGTTCCTTTTTTTTTTTAATTTGATAATTTTATTTCAATTAAAGGAATATTATTATTTCTCTAGGCATAATTTTGGAAGGCCAAATTTTTTATTTCCATAATTAATTTTCTTTTTCTTAAAAAATTCTTATTAAATTTTCTAATTAATAAATGAGTATTTATGCATTTGATATTATAAATACTATATTTAATTAAATTATGGAAATAAAAAAAATTACCGTGTTTACCCATTGAATAAATCCTCCTTCCCAAAATGATAAATCAAAAGAAAAAATTTGGTCTCCCAAGAATTATACCCCTAGAGAAAAATAATTTTCCTGTAATTGAAATAAAATTATTAAATTAAAAAAAAATTGATGTTGGGCGCTCTTATGAACAAACCACATGTGTATTTTTGTACATTTGAAAGCTACGTTATCGTCCAGTTAGCAAAAAAAATCAAATTTAACAATCAAATAATAATTTTGTACCTAATTTGTAACCATGTGTGTATTTTTGCACCTAAAAAAAACACTTGGTGTTGGGTGCTCCTCGTAGTAAAGCATATGTGCATTTTTGTATCTTAACCCTTAATTTTTCTTCTACATGCCTGCACAAAATCCAACGTGCCACTTACCCTGCCAAAACACTCCAATAAACCATTTTATCTAGGTGTATTATTATTTCCAATTTACCCCTCAGACCTCGATTCCTCATCATTCTACCTTGATGGACATAAGTACTAGTGGTCCAGACCCATCACACCCTCTGTTTAGAGATCAAGTGATACAACATACCTCCAATATCACTATTTTGGCACTATACATATAAAAACTTGTTTGGAAAACTGTATTTTAGGAAGTTATTTATATATATATATATATATATATATAAACTTGTTTTCAAAAACTTAAAAACAAAAATAGCTTTTAGGTGTTTTTTTGTTTTGAAGCAACAACCTATCCATTATCAATACCACACTACCAACGACAACCACCATCATATTATCACCGTAACGGCTTGCCTCTACATCACTTCAAAACAAATTTTTAAAACAACTATCCAAATTTTTTTCAGTGATAAACGATCAACGATGGCGAAGCCCATTTATATTAGAGTAAATACCTTTAGGTCCACTGGAAAACACGCTCTACCCATTTTGGTCCCTGAGTAAAAATGTCATTTCGGTCCTTTTTAGGGACTAAAAATGATTTTTTGGGAATTTGTGAGGGATTAAAATGCCCAAAAAAAGGACTAAAAGGGACCCTTTTTTACTGTTTAATGACTAAAAATGACATTTTTTTTTACTCAGTGACCAAAATGGGTAGCGCGTGTTATTTCAAGGACCAAAAAGGGTATTTACTCTTTATATTAATTTAAGCCTAAAGGGGAATAACTCCCAGTACAATCATTTTGCAACAAAGTACACGAGAGTTTTGTTCTCGAGAGATTTTGTGTATCAACATACTCTGAATCCTCATGAATACTGGGCTGTTGGAAGAACCATTCACTCCAAGGAGCATTTTATCAATTAAAACGTTGGAGTCCGATTCAACCATACCTTCTTGAAACCTTCTTCCCAAGCATGCGTGAGACCCATTAACAACGCCCATTCTTCTGCATCAAGCACTCCGCAGTGTCCTAGCATTTGTGTATAACCCGAGACCCATTTTTTTCTCTCAAAACTTGTTTTTAAAAACAATTTTATAAAACTGTTTTGAGAAAAATAGAAAACAAAATCAAACAGGCCTGACATAATGCTCGTCGGCATACAAAGTTCTGAACCTCCTAGCATTGTATCCCTCCTACAGGAACCAGTCAAAATTAACTTCAAATTTTTTTTCTAAAATAGGTATTTTATAAATTACCGTTACTTTAGCTTCAATTGTTAACATGTTAGGCACACACCACTCTGAGAAAGTTCAGAATTTTAAGCACAGAAAGATGCAATCATTAAATCCTTTGTTTAAGACCCTACGCAAGTGATGAAAAGTCTAATGAAGCGCCTGTTGCGGCAGAATGTTGGGTATTTCTTGCATAGGTTTTGGTCAATAAATCTAAGAAATATGATGAGACAAGAACAATAGAAGTTGGGCAAAATGACACCAAAGGCCTAATTAAGAAAAATAATATAAAAACAAGTCACACAATTTGTTGATAATAGTTCGTTTACTTGTCAATAGCTGCTCTTTCAATATTATCATTAATATGCTATGTGACTTTACTATATTATTTTCTTTAATTTATTTGGACCTTAGTGTCATTTTAACAAGAAATTAGTTGTAGTATTGCTATTCTCAATAGGTAATAGGGCCACGTTTTCCTGACAAGATCCACCTTCATTTGACGACCAAAATAAGGTCCCATAAGTGGAATACCTTGTTGTACAGATGTAGAGTATGTTGTCTCTAGGACACCACCATTCAACCATTGGACGTACAAATAACAAAATGATCTATTAAATGGAATAAGGTTCTGGTTCTCAAAACACTACTCAGTTAAGCTCCCAATTTTTTCCTAAGTTCTTCAATTTCTTTATTTCAAGACAAATGTAGCAATAAATTAGAATAGAGAGTGTTTCATCTACCCATCACCAACTTATATGCCGTTGAATCGTCCAATTCTCTTTCTGCACTTGTTATTCCTCCAAGGGACAACTTTTCACCAATAGTCATTACAGGAGCACACACCATCTTTAAAATGGTGAAACCGGTTTCTATATCTTGCAATTATTTCCCTATTGAAGATCTCTGATATTAGCTTTGTAGCCGAGTGACAATTTCCACAAACCTGGAGATTCTTCACAATCCTAACTGTTGTCCCAGGCTTTCTGCTTATCAAACCAAAGACAATAGCCAACTTCTCACTATGTTGGGTCAAAGCCCCTTCTTTCCACTCCTCATCCATGTCGTACAGTACCTCATATGTATTAAGAACAAAACCTGAGGCATCTAAAAGCTTATCTATCTCATTCAACATCTCAGATATTTTCACTCTGGGGGCGACTTTTGTCACCCGCAAGAAACTTGTTATGGACCCACATAATGGGCCTGACAGATATGAGGCCCAATAAGGG
Organism: Acacia pycnantha; assembly: GCA_025563575.1. Classification (NCBI taxonomy): domain Eukaryota; kingdom Viridiplantae; phylum Streptophyta; class Magnoliopsida; order Fabales; family Fabaceae; genus Acacia; species Acacia pycnantha. Next base: position 704,911 of record JAMWYP010000243.1, on the reverse strand, counting down.
CACTTTATGACAGGATCTCTCCTTAATAAGGTAAAACACTAATCACCCAATGAGCCTGCCTATAATCCTGGACAGTACAGGTAGTGGAGAAGACATTTGCAGATTGTGAAGGCGCATGTTGCCTGAGGAACGGATGCACTGCCAGTGAACGAAACCCTAGGTGATCTCTATAAATAGGAGGATACCCACCAGTGCACTCTCTCTATTCTCGATTCTATTATTTACCAAACAGTTACACTAAGCACACACCCCACCCCTTATTGGCGATCAGCCATCCTGGTATTGCTCAGTGATCTTTCTCCCTTACTGGTATCTTCCATATAGATATCTATAAGGGCATATTGGCATCCCTTTTGGTACACTTCGATAGCTACCGTTGGGAATCCTTTGATCCAACATAAACTACCCATTGGTCCATTGAGGCTAAACATTTGTGTTCTATATTAGAACATTGGCGCCGATCATGAGGATTCGATTCCTCCAAACTACAATCATGTGACAATGGAGACCGAGCCGAGAGACAGCGGATCATCGGAACCTCTCCAGCCCTCCTAACTTGATTACCCCGCAAGAACCGCAAGTTCCGATCACGGATCCCAACGTTCGACCGATCACGAGTTCCTTGGAGGCCGCTCCTAAGACGGATAGAGTAAATGGAGCAACGTTACGAGCTCCAAAGGAAACAAGATATTCGACTTATGCGGGAAGATTTAGACCGCCCTAATGTGTATTGGCAACAAGCTGTTTGAAGAGCGTCTCGGAGAGGGTGGAGAACCCGATCGGAAAGCAAAACAATGATATAAATCGAGACGTCCGCTGGCCCTAGCCGGCCTAAGGCACACACTCATAGTGAAGGCTAGAATGCTGATGGCCCAAGTCGGACTAATGTCTCAATTTCTGCCCACATGGAGGATAAAAGACCACATGTAAGTCATGCGGAAGAAAGCCAATTCGCCGCACCGAGTTGAAATGGTGAAGAGAGACGCAAAGAATTCAAGCTATTTGGAGGAACATATCGTGTCTTGGACAACCCGGTGTGAAAGATTGGCCGAGATGCTAGTGATCTCAACAGGATAGGTCGCAACCGCCGCTCAACTCGCTACTAGGGGCCCACGGCTTAATAATGCCGACCACTCAAGCTCAAGCCTTAGAGGGTCAAAACTCGACATAGCACGCACGAAAGGCAAAAAGTCTCAGATAGCCAAGATGCGCTTAATGAAGATACGAGGCCACCATCACGAGCATGCCCGAGACATCTAGGGAAAGAACAAAATGGAAAAGACAACGTTCTCGGATGAGATTATGGCTACCGCGTATCCTAAAGGACTTGATTCAAAGGATCTCGCAAAGTATGATGGAAAGCAAAGATAGTTCGATGTTATTATCGTGAATGGGCAAAAGTGAAGCTTCAAAGACTGAGTGGGCAGAAAGGTCGGTAAATCTGGTCGAACTGGATTTGCGTGAGGAAGAAAAGATGCAAAAGACAGAGCCAAACGGTGAGTTAGAGGATCTTGTCTTGGACAGGTGACCACAGACAAGTCACGAAAGTCGGAAGGATGTTAGATCCAGCGATTCGAGCTAGAGGAGTTGGAGGAGTTTCTTATAAGGAACAAGGACATTTTCACTTGGAAACCATCCAAGATACTTGGGGTAGATCCAGATTTTGTTGTCACAGGTTGGCAATTCGTCTCGGGTTAACTCCGGTGGCCCAAGAAGAGAAAGATTGGAGAAGAGAGGCAAGGCCACTGGAAAAACATGTGGAAGAATCGCTGGAAGCCTGGTTTCATACGAGAGGTACAATACACCACTTGGTTGTCCAACGTGGTCATGGTTAAAAAGCCAGTGGGAAATGGAGAGTCTCGCCTGATTACACAAATTAAAATCGAGTATGTCCTAAAGATTCTTTTCCAATGCCCAAGTATAGACCAATTAGTCGATAATTCATCCGATTTTCAATTACGTGTCGTTCATGGATGCATATTCGGATATAATCAAATTGGCATGCATCAGGATCAAGAAAAAATAGCGTTCATCACTAAAAAGGCCAATTATTGCTATAATATGATGCCGTTCGGATTAAAGAATGCAGGGGCTACATATCAAAGGATGATGAACAAAGAGTATTTGACGATCACCGGGAAATAATGTGGAAGTATATATTGATGACATTATCGTCAAGTCCACAAAGCCAACAAGTCATGTTGAAGATTTACTGACAGATGTTCGATAAGCCGAGGAAATCACGGATTCACCTCAACACAGCCAAATGTGCGTTTGGTGTTCCTTAGGAAAGTTTTTAAGCTTCTGCTTACTAACGGGGGATTGAAGTTAACCGGACAAGTGTCGGGCCATGTTGGATATGAAAGCTCAGGAATAAGAAGGAGGTTCAGCGTTGATCGGGAGATTGGTAGCTTTGACTTATTTCTTCCCAAGTTGGCACAAAATTCACTCTCGTTCTTCATATTGTTGAAGAAGGAAGCCCAAGTCGGGTGGAAACCAAAATGTGAAACAGATTTTACAAAGATAAAGCGGTGTCTATCTGCTCCGCCTGAGTTCTGTCGAGGCACTGAGCACAGGAGACTTTGATCTTGTATTTGGCCGTAGGTGAAGAGGCGATTAAGCGCTGTATTAGTCGAGAAGCGAGAAGGTGGTCAAGTCTGGTGTACTTCGTAAGTCGGGCGTTACAAGGCTTGGAGCCGAGGTACCAAAAGTTAGAGAAGATTGGCTTCGTGCTTCTCACGGCGGTAAGATGACTCCGTCGATATTTCCAAAGCCACTCGATCGTGGTCAAACAAGTCACCAATACGTAAGATACTTCATAAGACAGATTGGATTTGGCGAGAATCGTCACTGGGCCATCGAGTTATCTGAATTTGATATAACTTATGAAGCTCGACACACCATCAAGTCACAAGCGTTGGCGGATTTCATAATGGAGTTAGCTCCATCGGATAAAGCTATGCAATATGATGCAATATGGAAGATGTTTGTTGACGAATCATCAAACATGATGGGAAGTGGGTTCCGGGATCATAATAGAAAGTCCAGAAGGAGTTTCGATGGAACATTCCCTCAGTTTTAATTTCCAGGCTTCTAACAATCAGGCGGAGTATGAAGCTCTTATTACCGGTTTGATTCGAGCTAAAGAAAATGGAGCAAGGAGAGTACATGTCTCAACCGATTCCCCATTTCGTGGCATCCTATATAGAAGAGACTTATCGGGCCAAAGGCCCTTTGCTAATTAAATATTTGGGAAAGGTGAAAGAAATTATGGCCGACTTTGACGAGGTGATGGTTGTGTATATCTCAAGAGGAGAAAATACCAAGGTCGATGTTCTTGTCTAAGGTGGCAAGCACGAAGAGGCCGAGAGGTAATCACCCGAGCTCGTGATTCAACGAGTTTGTCGAGCCCGGTTGCGTTATGGTTATCTCGAGTCTAGGGATTGGAGAAAGCCAATTGTCGATTATCTTGAAAGATGAATCCTCCCACGGCGATTCAATTGAAGCAAAAGGCTGGTAAGAGCGGCTTCCGTATGCGATGATAGAAGACCAACTATATCGTAAAGGTTGCATTCCTAATGTCGAAGTGCCTTAACTCGGATGAAGCAAGATATGTTTTGGGCGAGATACACGAGGAATCAACGGACAACATATGGCGCGAAGGAGTTGGCCCGAAATCGTCTTGTTTGGTTACTTTTGGACTACAATGGCGGTGGATTCAAGCGACCACGTCCGGAAATGCGATAGTTGTCAAAAACACGCTAAGATAATAAAGTCCCCCTTGAGCTAAAATTAATTTCAGCTCGCGTGGCCATTTTTAAATGGGGTATGGATCTCTATTAGGTCCATTCAAGATGGCTCCAGGACATTGGTGATGGCTTATAGTGGTACGTAGACTATTTTACAAAGTGAATAGAGGTGGAACTACTCTCGACGATAACCTCGGCTACCAGGTGCAGATTTTCTCAAAGAGATATCATATCCACTTTGGGATCCAGACGGAGATAGTTCTGAATAACGCGAACCCCATTTATTGATAAGGGCTTCCGAGAGAAGATGGTTTCGATTTCCACATCAAACAACACTTTGCTTCGGTTGAACATCCACAATCCAACGGACGAGGCCGAAGCGGCAAACAAAGTCATTGTGAACAGATTGAAGAAAAGGAAGGAAGAGGCAAAGGTTGATTGGGTAGAGCGGTTATATTCCATCTTGTGGGGATATTGGACCGGCGTCAAGCGGCAATTGGAAACCCCCTTTAGGTTGACATATGTGTTAGTTCTCTATGAGTTTTGATGATAAGCGACAATTGTAAACACAAGTTGAAGTTTGTCTTTGGTAAGTTGAAAAGCTTATTGTCAAAAACAAACTCGAGTTTTGGGTATAAAACTTGAGTTTTGACTTGACAGAGAGTAGCTCAATTTTAATGAACTAAGAAAACTCCGGTTTGCATAGGCAAACTCGAGTTTGTGACATACGAAGAGCACTTCACGTTTTTCACATTAAGACAAACTCGAGTTTAGTTTTAAAAACTCGAGGTTTGCACCATCTGAAGACTCTTCAATATTTTCCAAAGTGAACAAAACTCCAGGTTTGCGAGTAAACTCAGTTTTGATATTCTGAGAGCTCCTAATGTTTTGAACTTAAGCAAACTCCGGTTTTGATATGGAAACTCGAGTTTGTGCCCAATGAAAGAAATTTTGTCAAGTATTTGTAAACTTGACTAAACTCGAAGTTTAGGTTTTCAAAACTTCGGAGTTTTGAGCTTAGGCGAGAGTCTTAATGTTTTCATCCTGAGCAAACTCAGGTTTGTTATGACAAACTCGAGTTTGTACTTGGCCATGAGTTTTGTAAGTTTTCCTAAAGTTTGAGGAAACCAAGTTAGGATTTGGAAACTTGAGTTATCACTTGACAGAGAGCTTTCATGTTTTACTCACTTTGAGAAAACTCCTGGTTTTTAGAAAACTCTAGTTTTCACTTGGCATAAATTTTCAAAGGTTTACATATTTAAAAGGAAACTCGAGTTTGGATTAGTAAACTCGAGTTTGTTATAAAGAGCTTTACTCATTTCAGGTGATTTGAAAACTCAAGTTTACTTTTGGAAACTCTAGTTTTAAGCTTTTGGATTTAAACATGTTTTCACTATAAAAAGTCCAAAACTCGAGTTTGTCATTAATCAACTCGAGTTTTGTTCTTGAAAGCTGGAATATTACCAAGAGGGGGTGAATTGGTATTATAAAATTTTCTTGCTAGTAAGGAAAAACAAAAGAAACAAGGAAGAAGAAGGAGATGGACACAAGGCAATTTATCTTGGTTCGGTCCTAATCCTTGACCTACGTCCGGTCCCCGGACACACTCGGGATTTCACTAACTTTAGTTCAAATGATTACACACTGCAGTAACACTCGGAGCAATTCCTCTCTTTGAATTACACTCCCCTTACAAGTTGCAATCAAATGACCCAATCTCAAAGTCCCAATACTCGAGATTCTTACAAAAAATAGTAATAGATGAATAACTCTCTCTAAGAGCAAATAATCAGAAGCTCTGAAGAACAATATATGACACGGACTTCTGCTGGAAGTATTCGAAAGTATTGGCGAAGTATTCGAAAGTATTAGCGAAGTATTCGAAATTGTCTCGCAAGAGCTTAGCGGAACTAATCTCTTGAAAGTATATTTCTGTTTTACGATTGATTTCTTTCTTTGTGTACTTGGGTGTTGAGAGCAGTTGACCCTTCCTCTATTTATACAAGTTGTAGATGACCGTTGGAGCTTCATTTCTTTGAATTCAAAGCCATTCCATGATTGCTTGCGAAATCCGATTTCCTTCTGTTTGAAGAATTTGGAAGTTTGATGATGATCATAATGGCAATAATGATTTCGTTTCTTGTTCATAATTTCTACGCGTCTTGTATCATCATCCTGCTTCATTTGAATATAATTTCCATTTTTATCGAAGCTTTGCTGAAAACGCGTTTGATCATATTACCCAATCAACTCACTTATGATCCTCGCACTTAAATATCGGTAATTGCAATTCTATATGGTCAATGGTTAAGAATCAAATCATTAATGATCATATTAAATTGAATTAAATAATGTAATCGTCATCGAGCTTTCGGCGGAGCGTCTTGGTTTTACGCGTCAATACTCGAGTATGTGAATTATCATACTGGGTATATGCATGTGAAGATCATACTCGAGTACATAATTAACATACTCGGGTATATGCGTGTGTGAGACCATTTGAGAAACGTACTCGGGTATTCACTTATACTATGTGAGTTTTATTGTATGTGAACCATACTCGAGTAGGCTCTCATCCATACTCGAGTATCTTGATAAACTCGTATATAATCTGCTAAACCATCGATAGCATACTCGGGTATACCTTATCCATACTCGGGTATTGTCTCTGAAACACTTAGCTGACTATGTTAGGCATGTCATTCTTGAGTATAATCTTTCCATACTTGAGTGCATGTTTAGATCACAAGATCACACTTAATTCAAAACCTTAAATGATCTCAAGTCTTGTTATCATCAAAACTTTGAGAACTAACATTCTCCCCCTTTTTGATGATGACAACACCTAGATTTATGTTTTGAATTTTGGTTTTTGAAATCACTGAAGCAATAATCATTCAAGGTAAGCAATATAAGATTATAAAGCAATTTCATACTATCATGTCAGAATACATAGAGTTCACAAAATAAGACATGAATCATTACACCAAAGTGCACAAAATATCTCTTAGTCAATGTAGATACAAAACATCATGACATAAGAAAATACTATGAAATAGGCATGCTAGCTAGCTTGATTTTCTCCCCCTTTGTCATCATTCAAAGAGGGGGAAGTAGGAGCTGCACGAGGATCGGCGAGAGGGTGATGCGATCACGGAGGGATGGGAATGCTCTGAGTAGCAGATGTGCTTGCTCCTTCTAAGACATGGAAGAGCTTGTCAAGCTTGTTGTCGACCTTTTCGTGTAATGCTTGAAACTCTTTTCTCACTTCTTCGATGTGTGTGAATTTGGAGTCAATCTGTGCTGAAACCTTCTTCATTTCATTTTCCATGGTTGTGAGCATTAGAGAGTTGAGATCCCGATAATGCTTAATGAAAGGATTGAGAACCTCTTGAATAGATTTGTTGATCGGGTTACGGCTGCAGCATGAGTGAGAAGAGGAGAGGTAGAGGGAGTGCCTGAGTCAGGAGATTGATTGTCTTCTAGTGGACTAGAGGGTGTGCCTGATTCTGATGGTGCTGATTCTGAGACACTTGTCTCCTTCTCTCTCCCAGTAGCAGTGGTGAAAGAAATCTTCATGAAGTTAAGATGATACTTGCCAAATAATCTTGGAAATACAGCTTTGTCATCAGGCAGGAGGTACCAAATATCATGGAATCCTAGGATCTGAGAGACAAGGTTTGGAAAAGGAATTGTAGTTTTCCTTGAAGTGTTAGATAAGAAATGGGTCATTTCAGAAATAATCCACTTTCCCACATTTCGTGGTTCCTTGGCAATGATGGAGGCAAACAGTTCATAGTCTTTATGGACGAAGTGAGTATAACTTTGCCCCTTGTTGACCATGTTACGGGAATAGAGGTACCAAATGACTCTATAGGTATCACACATTTGGCTAGGCTTGAATTGTAAAGGTTTTCCATCATGCTCTTCATGAGGAAGCAGGAGTTTGAAGCACTCAAATTTAGGAGGATCTTAGGGACATTGGGAAATCCAAACAGTTATTAAGCACCCGTGATGTAAGTCGATTCCCTTTCCTCCGACGAGGTAACCAACACATCTTCATCATTTTTATGAGCTTTTTCTGCTACAAACATGTTATGGTAGAAGACTTTAACAACTGGGGAGAGTAAGGTGTAGAGATTCCTAACGAGGCATGTAATGTCTAAGCCATGGTGAAAGATCCAGTTGCATTTTGTTCTAAAATCTTCTATGTCTAAACGAACAAGCGGGACAAAAGGATCTGGAACCATAATTCACGATAAATGATTGATCATTTGGAAGATTTAGAGGGTCTTGACACATACGGGAGGACAATCAAAACACTCGATTTGTCCAATTAATTTGGAAGCAAAAGGGTTAACTGGATTCTGTGCATTTGAAGTAGTGTGCCTTTGTGCTCCTTGTTTTTTCTGAATTCTGTCCTCAATAATTTTTGAGCGTTGTTCCTCCAATGTTTTTTCGGAATCATTGATGGATGATGTCTCTTGATAGCCTCGAGTCGGTTTATCCTCGGTGTTTGGTTCTTTCTTTGGATGTGGGTGTTTGAGAAGCTGGATTGAGAATTGGATTGAGCCAAGAGTTTGAGACTCGGATTTGAGCCAAGAGTTTGAGACTCGATTGAGCTAAGAAATTGCGAACCGGATGGAGAGCCAAGAGATTTAGGCGAGACCCGGATGGCACTTTGGCTTCTGTTTGTTGTGGCGAGTTCGATCGTTGCCGGTAAAATGTGCGGGGTTTCTTCGTCAGTGGTTGTTCGTCGGATTCAGTGGAGGAAGAAGCCATTAGGGTTTTTGTTGGAGGAGATCGCCGGAAAAGAGTGGGTCAGCCGGAAAAGAGATCACTGGAGGTGATGGCGTCGTGGAGGAAGCGGAGATTTGAAAAGACGGAGAGACGAGGGAGAGTATGTGCGAGTATGTGGAAGTATGCGGTGTAAGGGTGAGGAGATTTTAAAACGTTGAGTGAATTTCGGGAAATTACCAGAATACCCATATCGTACTCGAGTATGCCACTGAAGTACTCGAGTATGCTATCCTTTCTTGCCAGAGAAGTTCATGCTAGGTTTCACATAGTTCACACAGATGAATTCTAAGATAGATATCAAAAATACCTCATTTCAAGTATGTATTTGTGAATACTTGAGTTTCTTTGATTTGTTGAAATGATCTTTGAGCATCAGGGGAATGAAGTTGTTTCAGATGAGGGTACATAGTACTCGAGTATAGATGTATCTACTCGAGTATGTTCCATCGGCAGTAGCCTTTTTGCTTGGTCTGTACTCGGGTATGGAATGATAGTACTCGAGTATCTGTTATCTCAGACGTTTCTCTTTGTTTCTGTCGTTAGGATACTCGGGTATGTATGTGGAATACTCGAGTATTGCTATACCTACTCGAGTATTTGACAGATTGCACGTTTTTCACTGAACATCCTGCAAAACAAAAAAAACTAGATACTCCGATGCTTAAGTTAGTTCCAAAAAAAAATATAAGTAACAATTTTTAGACTACTTACAATTCATTGGGATTTACCATTCCCAATTCTCTTCTAATGAAATTGAATTGTTCCTTTGCCAATGGTTTGGTGAATATGTCAGCAAGTTGCAATGGGTTGGAATGAACATGACTTTGACATCCTTCTTTTGAACGTGGTCTCTGATGAAATGATGTCTCACATCAATATGCTTGGTTCTTGTATGTTGTACGGGATTCTTTGCCAAGCTTATTGTGCTTGTGTTGTCACACAGGATGGGAATTTCTTTGAGATGGACTCCCAAGTCAGATAATTGTTGTTTTAGCCAAAGAACTTGTGCACAACAGCTTGAGGCAACAACATACTCAGCTTCTGTGGAAGAGACAAAGCTATCGTGGTCTTTCTTACTAAACCATGATACAAGTGAACCTCCAAAGAACTCGCATTGCCCACTTGTGCTTTTACGCTCGGTTTGTAGCCGGCATGATCGGAATCGAATAGGCTGTCAAGAACTCTTGTTGCCCTTTTGGAAACCACAATCCAAGCTCCTTTGTGTCTGATAGATAGCGAAAAATCCTCTTGACATGTTCAGCATGAGATTCTTTAGGAGCTGATTGAAACCTTGCACACATTCCCACACTAAACTGAATGTCAGGGCGGCTTGCTGTAAGGTAGAGCAATGATCCGATCATTCCTCTATATTTAGTAATATTGAAATCCTTGCCTTTTTCTTCATCAACATCTAGTGACGCAGAGAGCTCATTGGAGTATCACACCATTGCAATGTTCCAAACCAAACTTTTTAAGTAAATCACAGAGATATTTGGTTTGTGAAATGAAGATTCCATCCTTTCTTTGTTTGATTTGTAAACCAAGAAAGTAGTTCAGTTCACCTATCATAGACATCTCAAATTCATTCTGCATTATCCTTGAGAATTCTTCACACAAAATATCATTAGTAGAACCAAAGATAATATCATCAACATATATTTGTACAATCAAAATTTCATTTGATTTGTTGGTTTTAATGAATAGTGTTGTATCTGCCTTGCCTCTATTAAACCCTTGATCTAATAGAAACTTACTTAGTCTTTCATACCATGCTCTAGGAGCTTGTTTAAGACCATATAGGGCTTTCTTTAATCGATACACACGGTGCGGATGATGTTCATTTTCAAAACCAGGAGGTTGTTCAACATAAACTTCCTCTTGTATAAAACCATTAAGAAAAGCACTTTTGACATCCATTTGATAGAGTTTGAAATCTTTAACGCAGGCAAAGGCTAGAAGAACTCTTATAGCTTCCAGTCTAGCTACTGGAGCAAAGGTTTCTTCATAGTCAATTCCTTCGATATGATTCCCGAAAGACGGGGATGATTGGATCGACTAGGAATGGAATTTCACACCGAATATTCAGCCTCCGGGACGTCCGGATAAGAACAGAACGTATCTCATGCTACGGACCTCGGATTTGAGTGATTCCAAAACGAGTGGAAAGATGACGTTCCGAAACACGAGTTTGGCTCAGGAAACACCGAAAACGGACACGGGAATATGGAGATACGAAATCAAGAAATATAGAACGAAAACAAGATAATAGGTAGGCGCCACAATTCCAAAGAATTGATAAGCCGAAGAACGCCACAAGGTTTGTTGCCCTTGATAAGTTCAGAGATTCTCAAAAGAACCCTAGAGAAGCTAGTCTCTCACCAAAAAGGTTAACTCTTAATTCTCCCGTCCCTCAAAGAGGCTATGGTGTTCCCTTATATAGTGGACAACATCCATATTGAGTTTAACCTAATTATGCTTACACACAAAGCCCAATAAGTGAGCCCAATAAGCCTTATTACAAAAATATAACTAAAAGTAAGAAGAATAAAACTAAAAGTAAGAAGAATAAAACAAAGCCCAATATGCATGAAGCCTTCATGCATATCCCTTGAGGCTTATTCCTCCAAGTTTGTTGCCTTGGTCATGCCGCCTCCTATGTCCTCATCATTCCCTCCTTCTTCAGAAGAATTTGTCCTCAAATTTTAATCATCTCCTCCTGGGCTCAAACACTACCCTTTTACTTCCTTTGTTCGCTTGCTTGATGTAACTCTCTACCTTTTTTTCAATGTTTGCCTTTAACTTCTCATGTAGTTTCCACACATATTCAGCCTTACTCTTACCATCTTTATGCTGAAAAACAGAGTTGCCTTTTGCATCAAGTCTCCAACTTGTCTTTGAATCTCCTTGGTATCTTGGGGTTACTCCTAGGCCTTGAAGCTCTGGAATGAGATCAATTTGATGTTCTATGCCTCTTAGAGTTGGTAGTCCATGAGGTACCTCTTTAGGAAAAACATCTTTAAATTCCTGCAACAAATTAGAAACCTCATTTTGAAGAGAGTTAGAAGGACACGCATCTGTAAAATTATTCTCTTTACTCAAAAGCAAAAGCATTGGCTTTTTCAAATGCATTGCCTTTTCCACCTCTTTTTCTTTTATAAACAAGTTTGGTGCTTTTCTCTCTTTTTCTCCTTTTTTTTCTTTCTCTCTTCCGCTCTCTTTTCTCTCTTGCTTTCTTTTTTCTCTCATTTTAAAATTATCCTCACTAACTTCTCTTGGTGTCAAAGGTGCAAGAATAGTCTTACGTCCTTTATGTACAAAGAGAACTTGTTGGTGCAACCATCATGCATAACTTTCTTATCATATTGCCAAGGTCTCCCAAGAAGCAAATGACAAGCCTCCATTGGTACCACATCACATAAAACTATATCATCATACTTCCCTACGGAGAAGTTCACCTCCACTTGTTTGCTTACGGTCACTTCACCATCCTCACTAAGCCATTGAAGCTTGTATGGCAGCGGGTGAGGTTTGGTTTCCATGCCCAATTTAGACACCATTCTAGCACTTGCAACATTGGTACAACTCCCTCCATCAATAATTAAAGAACATACCTTTCCTTGGATAAGGCATCTAGAATGAAAGATGTTCTCTCTTTGACTATCATCCATGTCTTTTGCTTGGCTACCCAACATCCTTCTTACCATAAACAAATCTCCTTCGGAATTATTTCTTCATCTTCATCATCATGTGAGGCAGAATTACTAGTAAGCTCTCCATCCTCTTTAAGTAACATAGTCTTCTTAGTTGGACATTCTGAAGCTATGTGTCCTCTCCCAAACACTTGAAGCATTTTATTTCACTACTCCTTGTCTTTTTAGGGATCTCATTGGATTTAGCTTGAGTTCTTTGAGGTGTAGCGAGTGGGATTGCTTGATGAAGCACCTCCCTCCTTCTTATTTTTATCCTTCCAGCTTGAAGAATTAAAATTTGAAGAGTTTTTCCTCATGACACCCTTTCTCTTGAGTTGTTGTTCTACCTTACTAGCTTGTTGCACTAAATCCTCAAACTCCACATAATTTTGCAACTCCACAACATCCCTTATATCACTATTCAGCCCATGCAAGAAACGTGCCATAGTAGCCTCCCGTTCTTCACTAATATTTGCTCTAATCAAGGACACCTCCATCTCTTTAAAATACTCATCTACATTCTTGTTACCTTGTGTGAGCCTTTGAAGTTTATTGTGAAGGTCTCGATGATAATGGGAAGGAACAAATCTTCTTCTCATTAGCCTTTTCATCTCCACCCAACTATCCACCAATGGTTCTTCATATCTCACCCTCTCCCTTTGCAATTGGTCCCACCAAATGAGAGCATAATCACTAAACTCCATGGTTGCCACCTTCATTTTCTTCTCTTCGTATAATTGTGACATGCAAATAAGTGCTCAATCTTCATTTCCCACTCTAAATAGGCCTCGGATCACTTCTTCCTTTAAAAGATGGTATATTAAGCTTCACTCCCTTAATTCTATCCTCTCTAGCATCATTCTCATTACCTCTTCTTCTCCTTCTTTCATTCCCTTGATTTTCTATTCTCTCAATTCTCTCATATAACTCCTCTGTGTGTTCCCTCATCATCCTTTGCATTTGAGTTGTAATGGCTTCAATTAGCAATATACTATCTCCTTCACCACCTGCTCTGCCATAATTCAAGGAAAAGAACAAGAATAAAAGTAATAGGACCTCACCACTCGCTCACGTGTTTACACTCTTAAAAATGTATCACTCGTGTTTGTTGCTCTGATAAGGCTTTTGTGTAGTGTGGTCGAGCCTTTTACCACCCAATAGCTCTCTTTAAGTTCTTAACAGAATCTCCAAGAACACTCAAGAGCACAAATCCCAGACTCAAGAGTTGGCGGTGACTCACAATAGAAATTGGAAAAGATGTCAAAGAAGACAAGACAAAGAAAACCAAAACAATTTGGAGGAATTATTCAAGGAAGACACTTTGGATTTGATTCACAAGTAGTAGTGTGTTTAATAGAATAGCAAGGTGTTGTCCTTTTTTTTTCCTCCTTCTTTTTTTTCCTTCTTTTTTTTTTGCCTCTTTTTTTTTTTAAACACCTGATTCTTCAACAAAAGGAATTTTCAAATTTTACTAATTCAGAACTAAACTAGAAAGAATTCCCACAAACCGAGCTATTACTTAACACACAAACGACATACTACTCAAGAAACATGAATTGAAAGGATTAAAATTCAAGAACAATGATGAATAAGGAATGAACACCAAGAACAAAGTGCAGAAATATGTGAACTGAACAAGAAATTGAAAGAGACAACAACCAGAAGATTGAAAGACAAATTAGGAACAAAAAAAATGGCTAAAACAGAATTGCACAACTAAAAATCAGAAACACAAATTTTAGGGATTAGGGTTACCAAATGTGTGACCAGATTGGAGAAAAGATAACCCAATTCCAATCCTAGAACCAAGAGCTCTGATACCACATGATATGATTCCCGAAAGAAAGGGACGATTGGATCGACTAGGAATGGAATTTCGCACCGAAGATTCAGCCTCCAAGACGTCCGAAAAGAGCAAAACGTATTTAACGCTACAGACGTCTGATTTGAGCGATTCGAAAACGAGGTGAAAGATGACGTTCGAAACGCGAGTTTGGCTCAAGAAGCACCGAAAACGGACACAGGAATATGGAGATACGAAACAAAGAAATATAGAACACAAATTGGATAATAGGTAGGCGCCACAATTCCAAAGAATTGATAAGCCGAAGAACGCCACAAGGATTGTTGCCCTTGATAAGTTCAAAGATTCTCAAAAGAACCCTAGAGAAGCTAGTCTCTCACCAAAAAGGTTAACTCTTAATTCTCCCCCCGTCCCTCAAAGAGGCTATGGTGTTCCCTTATATAGTGGACAACATCCATATTGAGTTTAACCTAATTATGCTTACACACAAAGCCCAATAAGTGAGCCCAATAAGCCTTATTACAAAAATATAACTAAAAGTAATAAGAATAAAACAAAGCCCAATATGCATGAAGCCTTCATGCATATCCCTTTAGGCTTATTCCTCCAAGTTTGTTGCCTTGGTCATGCCGCCTCCTATGTCCTCATCACCTTCTTCTTGATTGTAACCTTTAGCCACTAATCTAGCTTTGTTACGAACAATTATTGCAGATTCATCTCGTTTGTTCTTGAATACCCATTTGGTGCCAATGGCCGGATGGTCCTTAGGCCTAGGTACCAAATCCCAAACTTGATTCCTATCAAGCGATGTAACTCCTCTTGCATTGCTATCATCCAATCATTGTGCGAAAGGGCTTCATCAATTTTAGAGGTTCGATTTGAGAAATAAAAGCAGAGAAGGTTACTTCGTTTAAGGTACTTTTTCTTGTTCTTACTCCTTGATTCACATCGCCTATTACTTGATCTAAAGGATGATTTCTAATGAATTTCCAGGCTTTAGGCTGTGATGAGCTAGATGATTGAATATTTTTACACTTATTTGTATCTCTTGGTGAATAAATTTAGGAATGTTTGATTGATAAATCATGGATTTTGTTACTTAATTGGGCTTTGAGCTTTTAATTGGATTGAACTCATTTATTATGATTAAATTCCATATTTACAATGATTTAGTATTTTCGCCATAACTTTTGATCTAGATATCCGATTAGCCTGATTCTTCTTTCCTTTTTTAGATGATTCAGAGATCTACAATTGTTATGAAGACTTGGAAGACTGATTCGGACAAGAAGATGGACGAAATTGGAGCTAAAGACAGATGCATTTTTCTGGATTTTTATTTTGCCCGAATTTTGTAATAAAAAGACCAATCTTTAGAGATTTCCTATTTATTAGAGGTTTCCTATTATTAGGGGATTCCTATTTTTGTTTAGTCATCTCTCCTATATAAGGAGGTTAGATGGTGGCTACAAACACATTCTGAATATTATATATTCTACATTATCTTTTCTTTTCGAGTTTTCATAGCCATGCTTGGCTAAGATTTTGTGGTTGACCCATGGATTGAGGATTCGTGAATCCAGGAGGGCTGCACTACAATCGATAACGTAATTGTTTCTGTTTATTTTAATCGGATCCGATTATGATTGCGGATTGGGTATTAGATTTAATACCCATTGATATCCCAATGACATAGGTCGGACTGTAGTTCTAAGAGAGCGTTGTGCGATCGCACGAGCTGAGCTTCGCCACGTGTTCGATCAAATGCTAGGCGATCGTCTAGTCGAGGGAATATTTGGACAAATGCAGAGATTTCGGTTTGTCTAGAATCAATCACGAGTTTGGTTATTATGTTTTTGTCCGATTAAGGTTATGGAATTCCAATTTTGGGTTAATCGTTTGTTTATCTAATTAATCTTGTTTTCTTATTTTCTATTTTATCTTTGCTTCATTTAAATTACATTTCTATTTTAGTTTATTAATTTAAAAATCAAAACCCAATCCCCCCTTGTTTTCATTTCATTTGCATGACACTTAGATTACTTAGGATTCAATAAAAGGCTCCTCGAAAAGAGAGAACGATCCTAGGTTTGCCTATACGCAATCCTTGGTTAATTGTTGATTGTGGACCCCAAGGCTAACGATAAAAGGTCTTCATCAACAACATGCATAGATTCTTCAACAACACGGGTACGAGTATTAAAGATTCTATAGGCTTTGCTTCTGTTAGAGTAGCCTAAGAATATGCCTTCATCAGATTTGGAATCAAACTTACCCAAATTGTCCTTACCATTATTATTTACAAAACACTTACAACCCAAAGATGCGCAGATGAAACAAATTTGGTTTTCTTCCTTTGTAGAGCTCATAAGGTGTTTTGTTCAACTTCTTTCTTATATATGCTCGGTTTGATACATAAGCTGTAGTGCTCATTGCATCCGCCCAAAAGACTGTGATGTTTGATTTTCGTTTAACATGGCGCGGGCCATTTACGTAAGTACACGATTCTTTCTTTCAACCACACCATTTTGTTGTGGTGTTCTTGAGCGAGAAGTTATGATCAATTCCATGAGCATCACAAAATTCTGAAAAGCTTGATTCTCAAACTCACCTCCATGGTCAGTTCGAATAGCTGAAATACACATACATTTCTCATTTTGCACCTTTTTGGCAAACATAATAAACAAATCAAAAGTTTCATCCTTTGAAGATAAGAAAATAGTCCAAGTAAATCAAGAAAAATCATCAACAATGACTAACGTATATAAGTTTCCACCAAGACTTTTGACTCTAGCTGGACCAACTAAATCCATATGAAGTAGTTGAAGAGGTCGATTTGTAGAAATTTCAATTTTGTTTTTGAAAGATGATTTAGTTTGTTTACCCTTTTGACAGGCATCACAAATCATGTCATTTTTTAATTGTAATTTAGGTAAGCCAATAACTAAATCTTTTCTCAACAGTTTGTCTAATTGAAGCATGTTAACATGAGATAGACGTTTATGCCATAGCCAACTTTCGTCTGAGTTGCTTACAAAACATTTTTCAGAAGTAATTTTAGGTAAATCTAATGTATAGCAATTACCTTCTCTAGGAGCTTTAAACAGTATTTTGAGTTTACCTTTGTCAATAGGAAGATCATATTTCTTGACAATGAGACATTCTTCTGAGTCAAAGATAATCCAATTATTTTTGTCAAGACTTTGACTTACACTTAGGAGATTGTGGTTGAGACCTTCTACCAAATAGACATCTTTGATCATGGGTCCTTCTTTTGTGCCAATTTCACCAATTCCAGTAATTTTTCCTGATTGGTTTCCTCCAAAAGTGACCTTACCACCATCCTTTGATTTCATTGCTACATATTTGGCTTGATCCCCTGTCATATGTCTGGAGCATCCACTGTCAATATACCACTTGTTGATTCTTGATGCTCTCAAACAAATATGCAAAAACAAATTTAAGTTTTAGGTACCCATCTTTTCTTGGGTCCTTTGGGGTTAGTTTGAGTTATAGGAACATAGGTTCCTTTTGGGACCCATTGATAATTTCAACAGGTTTATTTCTCCCATCCTTTTTGTGAAAGCAAGAAGAGGTATTGTGTCCCTTTCTTGCTGGCAGAATTATAGTGAGCAAAAGGGTTTGAACTATGAACTGTTTTCGAAAGTATTTCAAGTAAGATTTTCCTCTGCTTTTCTTCTTACCTTTCTTTTTGTCAAAAATAGGATTATATCCTATTCTGATTGATCATTAGTAATCCTTTGATTTTTCGAAATAACATTTAGCATATCACTACCTTTAGTGAATTTCTCAAGGGTTTTCGTAAGACATTCATTCTTCTTTTCTAAAGTGATGCATTCATCGCATATGAGTTTTTCAGAAAAGAAAGATTTTCTATTTGTTGTTCGAGAATTGTATTTTTCTTTTTCAAGGTAAAATATTTATCAGCAAGTTTTTCAAATTTATTTTGAACAAGAATATACTCAACAAGTAATTCATCGTAGGTAGGTTCAGAGTTAAATACCTCTTGTTCATTTTCTTGTTGCTCTTCTTCTTCTTCTGCCACTAAGCAAATAGTTGCCATTTCTTCTTTCTCCTCATCTTCTTCATCCGAAGAGCCGTCTCCCCATATGGCGAAACATAGGCCTTCTTTTTGAATCGATGAAATTCTTCTTTTTGTCTTTCAACTCTAGACATTCTGATTTGAAATGTCCTGGTTTCTCACATTCTGTAATGATGATTTGAGCTTTATCACCTTTATTGCTCGAATTTCCTTTCGGATTTTATTTCGAAGCCTTGATCCTTTTTGTAGAATTTCTTGAATCTTCGTACGAACATGGCTATTTCCTCATCATCATCATCATCATCATCATCTTGGTTTTGGCTTCCTTTGCTTTTACAAAATTTAGAGCAATACCTTTGCTTTTGTTAGTTGTTAGCCTCGCCCAAGTCTTTCTTGAATTTCAGCATTTCGTGATTCGTACAGACTCCCAAACAAGGCTGCAACTTGTTAGTTCTCTATGTGTTTTGATGATTAATAACAATTGTAAACAAGTACGAATGCTTTTAAAATGACAAACGAGTCAAAATCACTTTGTCACCGCAAAACTCGAGCCTAACTAAGCAAACTCGAGTTTTCTCGCAAAACAGAGCTCATCGAGGATATTTTCAAGATAACGAACTCGAGCCTCGAGTAAATAGACTCGAGCCTAAACCCTCATGATATAATAATAAAGAGTTTACAAACAAGTAAACTCGAGCCTGTATAGACAAGCTCGAGTTTTCCTACATGGCGGGAAGTTTTCTAATTAAATTGTATCTCTTTAAACTCCAGAGTCTATTCTTTTAGTAGAGTTCACTTGTTTCTATGGCTATAATTTAATGAACACTCGAGCCCAAGTATATGGACTCAAGCCTAATGCTTTTGTGTAGAGTTTACTCTATGGTTTGACAAACGAAGAAGAGTTTACAAAATAGGTAAACTCGAGCCTGTTATTACAAGCTCGAGTTTTCCCTCGCAGAGCTCCCAAGTTTTCCTTCTTTCAAACTCCAGAGTTTAAGCTCAAACCTCCAGCCACTTCAATATGTCATGGAATAAATTAAGCTGAACTCGAGCCTAAGAATAATGAACTCGAGCCCTTCATCTGAAGAAAGAAAAGCAAGTGCACAAACTCCGAGTTTATACTCGTGCTCCAGTCCACTCTAATCGAGCAACCAAAACTCTTAGGCATGAATAGTGTTAAACTCGAGCCTAATCACTAATGGACTCGAGCCTCGCTTAACTTGTGAGATATGACTCCAGGTGTTCATCCGACAAAAGCTTAGAGAGTATTCGAACTCGAGCCTACCTTAGTGAACTCGAGTTCACATGGTGAAACAGAATACAAACTCCGTGAGTTTACATCAAACTCCGAGTTTGCTCTCTCGAAGATAAACCAGATACTCTAAAAGCCTTACGAACTCGAGCCCGACTTAGAGAACTCGAGTTTGATTTCATCCTGATTCTTTTTAACTGCAAAACTTACCATGTTTATACGAATTGATTGCATTTATTTAGTATATTCAAACGTATTTAACTACTCTATATTGAGAATGTTTCAGGTATTAAATTGGATCAAACGAATCATTAACTAAACGCGAAGAATCAGAAGGGAGAATGATTTCACGCGTCCGAGAATTGAATCGGTGAAATTCAGGACCCAACGGCTATAATCCTCATCAAACTGAATTTCAAATGAAGAACATGCTAAGTTGAGAAGTAACTGGTCACATAGCAACTCACCACTATATAAAGAGCTGATTACAAACTTAGAAGAACAACGAAAGATTAAGTAGAAACGAAAAGCAAGCTCAAGAGTTCTTATACATTCAGCTTTTCTTTACGTATTGTATTTTGATATACAAAGAGCCTCGTTGTTTATCATTATCTTCTCTGTGAGAGAGATTTTATTCAAATTATTCATTGGACGTAGGTCAAGAATTTAGACCGAACCAGGATAAACTTTCTGTGTCAAGCTCATCTTCCCTATCTCTTTACGTTTAGCTTCAGCTTGGGTGCAAAGTATTTATAAAAGTTTTAAGATCACCTATTCACCCCCCCTCTAGGTGATATTCCACTCTTCATTTGGTATCGAAAGCCTAGGTTTCTCGAGATTGGGCTTAACATCCCGAGATAAAGATCATGGAAGGAATATTACTCGAAGGTGTTTCAATCAATGTACCACCAGGCTTCAATGGAGAACACTTTTCGTTTTGGAAAGCCAAATTCAGAGTATTTGTGTTAGCCTCGGAGTATGGTCTTTGGCAAGTCATAGAGAATGGAGATTATGTTCCTACAAAAGTTGTAGGAGGAATTAATGTTCCAAAAGATGAGGAAGAATTCAACGAGGATGACAAGAAAAGTAACTCTCAACACAGCAAAGCCATCCTAATGCTTCATGGTGCTCTCAGTCAAAAGGAGTACTTTCGTATCTGCAACCTATCCACTGCCAAGGAGATATGGAAAGCCCTGGAAATAGCATACGAAGGAACTTCTGGAATAAAGGAGAATCGCATCAACACGTTGACAACCGAATATGATCTCCTTAGAATGCAAACCGGTGAGTCCATTGCTGACTTTCAACTTCGTTATATTCATCTTGTTAATCAATTATCAAGACTGGGCAAAACATATGAGGAAAGACCTCAAGTCGAAAAAATCCTCAATGTCTTGACAAAAGACTGGGAAGCCAAAGTCACAGCTATAGAAGAAGCCCGTGGAGAATCAATGACGTCAGTTGCTGCTCTATTTGGAAGTCTATCTGAATATGAGGGTAAATCAAATTCAAGAAGGGCTCGGATTTAAAATAACAAAGTAAGAGCAAAAGTATCGCTCTTAATACTGTGAAGGAAGAGGAAGATGAGGATGAAGATGAAATGGCCATGTTCATACGAAAGTTCAAGAAGTTCTACAAAAAGAACCAGAGCTTCAGAGATAGATTTCAGAAAAGAACTTCCAGTAACAGACGCGAGTTCAAAGATGAAGATCAAATTGTCTGTTATGAGTGTGAAAAGCCAGGACATTACAGACCTGAGTGTCCTCAGCTGAATGGCCAAGAAAAGATCAAGAAGAGACTCAATCACCTCAAAAAGAAGGCATATGTGTCTGCCATATGGGGAGACAGCTCTTCAGATGATGAAAGTGAAGCAGAAAAAGAATCTGCCAATATCTGCTTAATTGCAAGAGAAGAGCAACCAGAAAACGAAGAAGAGGTAAGTGATTCAGAACCTACTTATGATGAGTTATTTTCTGAATACAATGATTTACATTCTGAATATAAAAGATTGCTAAAGAACTGATTTCCACCAAAAGGAAAACAAATTGCTTAAGCAACAAACAAACAATTCACCTTCAACTTCTTGTGAAAATTCAAGTTGGTCAGATAATAATGCAAAACCTTCTTATGATGAATTGTTTGCTGAATACAATCTTGTTCAAAATGAGTTTGAAGAACTTGTTGAAAAATACATTGTTTTGAAAAAGAAGAATACAACTCTTGAACAAAGCAAGTAGAAAATCTCTTTCCTGAAAATCTCATTTGTGAAAAATGCCTTAATCTTGAAAAGAAAAACTCGTGTCTTACGAAAACACTTGAGAAGTTCACTAAGGGTAGTGAAATGCTCAATGTCATTTTAAAAGATCAAAGATTTACAAATGACCGATCGTGCATAGGATATAATCCTATCTTTGACAAGACGAAAGGGAAAAAGAAAACGGTGGAAAACATTATTTAAACTATTTTCGAAATCACCATAGTTCTAACCCTTTTGCTCATTGTAGTTATCAGAACCGAAAGGGACACGATACTTCATCTTGCTTTCATAGAAATGATAGAAGGGATAAACCTCGTTGGTAATTATCAATGGGTACCAAAGGGAACTTATGTTTTCCTAAGGTCGAACTAACAATCAAGGACCCAAGTATAAGTGGGTACTAAAGAATCCATCTCTCCCTTGTGTCTGCAGACTGATTCCAAGAACAACAGACACAAAGGTGCAGAGAAGATGAAGAAACAAAGAGGTTCTTATGAACCAAGAAGGAGATCCTCTCAAGTGCCAAACAGAAGACTTTTGAAGTCTATTCCTTGTGAGAGAACTTTGCAGAAACCCAGAGAAAGACATAAGAAGCAGTGGGTAAGCAAAATTGATCCTCCAAGAACCTAAGGATCAATGAGAGCTTCTCAAGAGGACAACTATATAGACAAATCAACTCAACTCTTGAGAAAGCTAGAGAAGCAATGCTTGATGGTTAATGCTGTAAAAAGAGTTATCAACGACAATCAACCTCAATCAAGCAAAGCTTTTACAAGGACAAAAGCAATTACGGTGATATCTATCTTTTACCCTATGCTGTGCTTTAATGAGATTCATATTTGGGTAATGTAAATCTGTCCACTATTACATTTCTATAGCAATCAATGTTTTATGCCTTCTCAAGATAAATGTCAAATTGCTAAAGGAATCAAAAATGAAATTGTGCAGTATTTTCTGATTTCATGCTTTTTGAAATGCACAATTCTAAAATTGTTTTGAATCACCCTATTGTGTAGAAATGCATACAGACGATTTGAAAATCATTCATGCTTTGATTGCATTCAAATGGAGTTTCAAAATCCGGAAACTAATTTTTTGAATGTTAGATATGCTTCAAATCTGTTTATGTTGAATATCTCTCCATCCTTTTCAGATTGATATCCAGAATTCAATGTATTACTTGAACTGTCTAGTTTCATTCTTAAGCTAGTTGATCTTCATAGCTAATATCTTTATATAAGTTTCAAGTCTATCTTCAAGAATTCAATCTGTAAAATTGGTATGCATGCTGCATAAATTTTCATTGGCCTAGTTATTCCAAGTTTTATAAATGTTCATTAATGCATTGAATGAAAATGCATTAACCATTAATGGAATAACTTTCTAGGATGATATTCGAACTCAATTCATTTGATTATTGAGTTTGTGCTTCATCATTCATGAATCCTAGTGCTCTCCCATAGTTGCTCAAATCCATCAGCATTTATCTTCCATTCTTATTTTGAGTAACTATAGCTATATATTCATAATCTTGCCTTGCACATTTATATGTTTCTAAATTCGAAATTGCAAGATTATCCCTTAGTCAATAGCTGAGTCATTGTGCTTAAATTTCTGTAGTACTAAGAATGCATCCTTAGTATTCTATCTCCATGACTCTTGCCTTTGTAGAATATGCTCAGCATGTTAAAGGGAATGTTCAATCATCTTTCTATTCTGAAGCATATTGACATATTCAATTTATTAACTTTCATTATTTTGGTATGAGCATAGCTTTTCAAAAATGCATCAAAATGAATTTCGGTATCAACCATTGAAAAATTATAATGCTTTACCAATTTGAAAGAAAAGCTTAAATGGGAATGATGAATCCCAATGATCTGAAAAAGCAATCTCCACCTAATGTTAGTTATGTGCTTTGATGATCACTAACTGCTAACAAAAAGATTGGAGTACATAGATGTGTTTTATGCAGAATAAATTCTCTATCCATCTATTTCAAAGTTCTTTCAAAGAGCCAAACTCGAGCTTGCCCAAGCCGACTCGAGCTCGAGAAAACCATGGGAAATGAAACTTTTGGAAATAGCGACTCTGAGCTCATTAGTTGATAACCTCGAGTTCGCGGAGTCGAAAGAAAATGGAGTTGCTGCAGAATGACGAACTCGAGCCTATTAGTTGGTGAACTCGAGTTCGCGAGAGACAGAGCAACTCAAAACAGAGGGACTTCACGAGCACTCGAGCACGTAAGTCATTAGACTCGAGCCTAAGGTAAATTTCAAGAGTTCACACATACACTCTTGAAGTCCAGGTTAGTACAAGTAGATCCAAACTCGAGCCTACACGTGTAAACTCGAGTTTGTCGCGAAAAATTTGTTTTAAAACCTCGACCGTTGATCTTCACTTCACTTCAACCTCGAGCCTAAACCTAAACTCTCTCAAATTCTCTCACCCCGCTCGACGAAACTCGCGAAAATGGCCTCCAAACGATCTGCAACCAATGATACCCCAAGTTTGAATCATGAGGAACCCCAATCCACTCCTCAAAGCATACCCAATCGACCACCAAGGAGAAAATCCTTTCCAAAACGATTTAAGGAAGGAATTGACAAGGCAATCCCTAGTGTTACTACAACTCACCTTCTTCTCCTTCCAGGACCAGAGATAGTACTCCTCAATCTCAAACAAACCCAGAAACAGTGCCTAGAAGAGGCAAAGAGAAAGTATACAAATCCAAGAGGTTCAAGAAGGATGTTCCTACAGCTGGTCAATCTAGCTCTCATGCTCATTCGGCCTCTCATCATCAAGAACCCTCTGTACCTCAGGTATCTGAAGAAACCCCTGCTCTATTTGAGATATATAATCATGCTTCAATACCTAGGGGATTTTCCAGTGAGCCTGTAAGACTATCTGGTGAAGATGCCATTAGATATAAGGAGAACTTTGAGCACAAAGCCTTTTGCCCTGCTGTGTATGTTAATTTGGCTCAATTAAAAGAGGAATGTAACCTTGACCTCACCTCCTGGCTGAAGCAATTTGAACCATTAATCTCTATAAGAGCTTCATTCAGCCCCACTCTTGTCAAAGCCTTCTATCACTGCATGAGAAGTGACAATCTATTGGACAGATGAGCTCCGTCTCGAAGCACTAGAAATCCCGAATTTCCCTCTGTCTCAATGCCACCTAAGCAAAGAGTTGCCTGGTACATCTATACTAGGAATCTCATTCAAAAAGGAGGAAACTTCACCCATTTCGCAAAGAAGGATTACCCTATCTTTGCATCTATCATTGACCATGTGCCTCACAATATTGGGCACTGGATTCTCAAAGAAATGGCTAGATTTCGCTTCTCTGGTAGAAAGTCTTCTCAAATACCATTTCCAAGCCTCATCTCAGTAATCATGTTCCATGAGAAGATTTGGTATCTACACGCAATGAGCATCCTGAAACACCTCAGAAATTTGGCAAGCACATTCTGAATCTAATGAGAATAAGCTTTGATGAAGGCAGTGGTCAATCCAGAGCTCCACCACATTCAAGGCCAACCAGATCAAAAGCCACTCAGTCTAGAGTACAAGAAGCTCAGAGTGCTCCTCCTCCTCCTCAGTCTATACCATCTGATTTGGATGCCAGAATTAAGGGCCTAATCGATCAAGCAGTTTCTAATCTCTCTGCCAAGATAGAATCAGAAGCGAAACAATTCAAAAAGGAAGTAGAAAAGGGACATATGGAGATGGTAGATGCACAGGAAGAATTGACCCTTGAACATGAAGCATTGAAATAAAAAGTTCAAGGTCTCAGTGATCAGATTGGAGATCACTCAGTTAGCATCTCCAACCTTTTGGTTTCTATGGCTAGCCTCCACGACAAGATGGACAAGATCTTGCTTAGTCCATGTCTGCTTCTGGTATTGGTTTGAATGCTTCTAAATCTGCTGGTCCTAGCTCAACAATTCAAACAACTATACCTGAATCAGCTCCCACCATACCAACCACCATAGCTCCTGAACCATCTGCTTCAGCACAACCTTTCTCTGATGCACCATCTTCTGAAGCACATGTTCCTGAAGCCACCCTCACTGATCCAGCTCTTTCACCTTCTCCTAACCCAATTAATCCACCCTTGTTTGCTGATGACAAAGGGGGAGAAGAGTTGAAGTGAAAAAGCAATCATTTTCTTTATCTTTTGATCATTTTAATTATATTTGCTTTTGAAACTCTAGCTTTTGAAACTCTATTGTCATTCTATAATGATTTGATTACCTTAAGCTATATGACAATGTGGTTTATGTTTTCATAGGTTATGCAGTATGCTTTATTGATTCATCCTATCTAAGGCGCTAACTCGATAGAATCAAAGTTTAAATGTTAAAATCTGATTCTCGATGCATTTACACCGAACACTTATGCTTGATGATTTCAAATGATCAAAGCAATGTTCTTAAAGGGAGTTAATTGTTTACAAATGTTGTCATCATCAAAAGGGGAGAATGTTAGTTCTCTATGTGTTTTGATGATTAATAACAATTGTAAACAAAGTACGAATGCTTTTAAAATGACAAAGAGTCAAAATCACTTTGTCACCGCAAAACTCGAGCCTAACTAAGCAAACTCGAGTTTTACGCAAAGAAAGCTCATCAGGATATTTTCAGCATAACGAACTCGAGCTGAAAGTAAATAGACTCGAGCCTAAACCCTCATGATATAATAATAAAGAGTTTACAAACAAGTAAACTCGAGCTGTATAGACAAGCTCGAGTTTTCCCATGGCGGAAGTTTTCTAATTAAATTGTATCTCTTTAAACTCCGAGTCTATTCTTTTTGAGTAGAGTTCACTTGTTTCTATGGCTATAATTTAATGAACACTCGAGCCCAAGTATATGGACTCAAGCCTAATGCTTTTGTGTAGAGTTTACTCTATGGTTTGACAAACGAAGAAGAGTTTACAAAATAGGTAAACTCGAGCCTCGTTATTACAAGCTCGAGTTTTCCCTTGTGACTCCCAAGTTTTCCTTCTTTTCCAAACTCCGAGTTTAAGCTCAAACCTCCAGGTTCACTTCAATAAGTCATGGAATAAATTAAAGCTGAACTCGAGCCTAAGAATAATGAACTCGAGCCCTTCATCTGAAGAAAGAAAAGCAAGTGAACAAACTCCAGAGTTTATACTCGTGCTCCAGTCCACTCTAATCGAGCAACCAAAACTCTTAGGCATGAATAGTGTTAAACTCGAGCCTAATCACTAATGGACTCGAGCCCCAGGTGTTCATCCGACAAAAAGCTTGGAGAGTATTCGAACTCGAGCCTACCTTAGTGAACTCGAGCTCACATGGTGAAACAGAATATACAAACTCCAGAGTTTACATCAAACTCCAGAGTTTTCTCTCTCAGAAGATAAACCAGATACTCTAAAAGACTTACGAACTCGAGCCTGACTTAGAGAACTCGAGTTTAAGACGGAAGCAAATATGATGGTTTCTTTGATTTCATCCTGATTCTTTTTAACTGCAAAACTTACCATGTTTATACGAATTGATTGCATTTATTTAGTATATTCAAACGTATTTAACTACTCTATATTGAGAATGTTTCAGGTATTAAATTGGATCAAACGAATCATTAACTAAAACATAGCAACTCACCACTATATAAAGAGCTGATTACAAACTTAGAAGAACAACGAAAGATTAAGCGAAAGCAAAGCAAGCTCAAGAGTTCTTATACATTCAGTTTTCTTTACTGTATTGTATTTTGATATACAAAGAGCCTCGGTGTTTATCATTATCTTCTCTCGTGAGAGAGATTTTATTCAAATTATTCATTCATTGTAAAAGATCTCAAGTCAAGGGGACTTGGAGATTGGGATTTGAGATTACAACTTGTAAGGAGTGTATCCTAGAGAGATAATCCTTGAGTACGAGTGTGTATCGAGTTAAGTGATAGTAGAAAAACCCGAGAGTGAGGGACTGGACGTAGGTCAAGAATTTAGACCGAACCAGGGATAAACTTTACGTGTCAAGCTCTTCTTCCCTATCTCTTTACGTTTAGCTTCAGCTTGGGTGCAAAGTTATTATAAAAGTTTTAAGATCACCTATTCACCCCCCCTCTAGGTGATATTCCACTCTTCACAAGTCGAAGTCATTGATTCTCTACGATGACCTCTTCTATTGTGTTATTTTGCTTCCCAATCTTTTGTTAAAACATTTAGAATTTTTCTGACCTGAGGACCTTGATCATATATTTTGCCCAAGGCTGCTAGTTGATTGGTTAGATGTGTGTAGCGAAGTTGGAACTCAGCAATGGTCTCCCCGGACTTCATTTGTAGTAAGTCATACTCAGTGGTCAAAGTATTGATGCGATTTTCTTTGATCCCGAGAAGTTCCTTCATATGCTATTTCTAAAGCTTTCCACATCTCTTTTGGTAGGCAAGTTGCATATCCAGGAAGTACTCCTTTTGGTAGAGCGCTTTGCGGCATCAAGATAGCTATCTTGTTGAGAGTGATATTTTTCTTGTCGGTCTCGTTGAATTCATCTTCTGTTTTGGGAGTGGCGTTTCTCCTTCAATCTTTGTGGGAATGTAGTCTCCTTTTTCAAATACACGCCAGAGTCCATATTCAGAAGCTAGCACGTACACCTTGAACTTTGATTTCCAGAATGAGTAATGTTCTCCGTTGAATCCGGGAGGCCTAGGTTGATTGAAGCACCATCGGCAATATTCCTTCCATGATCTTATCTCGGGATGTTAAGCCCAACTGAGATACCTAAGCTCTGATACCAAATGAAAACTGGAATATTACCAAGAGGGGGGGTGAATTGGTATTATAAAATTTTATTGCTAGTAAGGAAAAACAAAAGAAACAAGGGAAGAAGAAGGAGATGGACACAAGGCAATTTATAACAAGTTGCAATCAAATGACCCAATCTCAAAGTCCCAATACTCTGAGATTCTTACAAGAAATAGTAGTAGATGAATAACTCTCTCTAAGAGAAAAATATAATTTCCATTTTTATCGAAGCTTTCTTGAAAAACGCGTTTGATCATATTACCCAATCAACTCACTTATGATCCTGCACTTAAATATCGATAATTGCAATTCTATATGGTCAATGGTTAAGAATCAAATCATTAATGATCATATTAAATTGAATTAAATAACAGAATCGTCATCGAGCTTTCGACAGAGCGTATCTTGGTTTTACTGCGTCAATACTCGAGTATGTGAATTATCATACTGGGTATATGCATGTGAAGATCATACTTCGAGTACATAATTAACATACTCGGGTATAAGCGTGTGGCAGACCATCTGAGAAACGTACTCGGGTATTCACTTATACTATGTGAGTTTTATTGTATGTGAACCATACTCGAGTATACTGATAAACTCAGTATATAATCTGCTAAACCATCTGATAGCATACTCGGGTATACCTTATCCATACTCGGGTATTGTCTCCTGAAACACTTAAGCAGCTATGTTAGGCATGTCATTCTTGAGTATAATCTTTCCATACTTGAGTGCATGTTTAGATCACAAGATCACACTTAATTCAAAACCTTAAATGATCTCAAGTCTTGTTATCATCAAAACTTTGAGAACTACTGGTTCTATGATTCAAAATATGCTTTTAAACTCAAGACATGACATTCTTCTCTGAAAGAAGAAAACTCGAGTTAGGATTTGGAAACTCGAGTTTGTCTTCTGAGCATAGTTACAAACTCCAGTTTGGATAAACAAACTCAAGTTTGTGTTGCTGGTTTTGAAAATCAAATTGCTCGAATTTGTAAAATCTTCCCGTTTGATTTTAATACTTCTTATCATCACTCATTACTATTCCTAGCTATGTTTAATCGGTTTTCTAATGAGTTTGGATGGTTTAGAGAATGTTAAATGAAGATTTAGACAAAAGCAAAAAGTGATGTCAACACATTAAATGCAAAGTCAGAAAACTTGCATCTTTTTGGACATCATTCTACACACGTTGCGAAAGGGATTAATGTTTCCTTTCCACATCCAATAGGCTGCTCTTCCAACGGATTAAAAGTCAAGAAGTCAAACATAAACATCGTAATGCTAAGTGGATTATTAACCAAAGAGTAGAGACCAAAGCTCAACCTAATTCTTGCTTAATGAAGGCAATGGTTTCATTGAAGATTACAACGGTCATTTAATGCTCTCTTTGTATAAAAAGAGTTGCATTCAATTCTTCTCAACAACCATCTGCGAGAAGCGAAAATCATTCAAGTTTTCAACTACTCTTTGAGTTTTCTTGTGTAAAGTATCTTTTGATACATTTGTACTTCAAAGTGATTATATTTATCCACTCTTAGAGAGGGTTCATTTATTTAAAATTATTTATTGTAAGAATCTCAAGTCGAGGGACTTAGAGGTGGGATATTGATTGCAACTTGTATGGGGGAGTAAGTTCTAGTGAGAGAATTACTCTTGAGTTACAGAGTGTGTAATCAATTGAGTTAGTGAAAAATCTCAAAGAGTCTGGGGACTGGACGTTGAAGGTGGAGCTTGAATCACCAAGAGGGGGGTGAATTGGGGATTCTCAAAAATCTTTTCGATAGGCTCTGTTTTCGGATAGAAAATGAAAGTAAAACAGAGTATAAGGAGAAGAAGCAAGACACAAGAATTTATACTGGTTCGGTCCAACAACTTGACCTACGTCCAGTACCCAGACTCTCTGGGATTTCTCACTATCAAGATTGATTACACACTCTGCACTCAAGAGTAATTCTCTCTCTAGAACTTACTCCCCCTTACAAGTTGTAATCAATGAACCCAATCTCCAAGTCCCCTTGACTTGAGATAACTTACAAGAATGATTTACAATCAAGAAAAACTCTCTCTAAGAGTAGATATGATAATCACTGAAGAATAAATGTATCAACAGATACTTTTACAAGAAAACTCAAAGAGTGAATGAAACTTTAATGATTTTCGTTCTTGCACGGGTTGGTTGTTGAGAAGACTTGAATGCATCTCTATTTATAGGTAGAGATCATTAATTGACCGTTGTAATCCCTCGAGATAACCGTTGGAGTGATTAGAGAGGATTAGTGAAGGTTTTGGTCTTCTTCTCTCTACTCTTTGATTAATTCAGCTTTGCGGGAATTCGAGTTGACTCTACGATTATTAATCCGTTGGAAGAGCAGTTTTTGAATGTAGAAGGCAAGCATTAACTTCTCCAAAACGTGTGGAGAATGTTTTCCCAAAAGCATGCAAGTTTCTGGACTTTTGCGTTTAATGTCCTGACATGCTTTATGCCTTTTGCTTAATCTCCATTTAAACCTGTCTTTAACCATCTGAAACTCACTAACAAACTGATTAAACATAGTTAAGAATAGTTATGAGTAATGGTAAAGAGTATTGAGATCAAACAGAAACATTTCATGAAATCGTTCAAATCGAAATTCAAATTTTGCGATGGAAAATCGAGTTGGTTCTTCGAAACTCGAGTTTTCATGTTTCAGAGAATTTTTAATGAAAGACTAAAACTCGAGTTTTCTCTTTACAGAGACAAACATCGCGATTTGGCATTTGGACATGTTGGTGAATAATCTGAAACTCGAGTCAATTAATGACTAACTCGAGTTTTGGACTCTTGAATGAAAAATCATGTTTTAGTCCACAAGCTTAAAGCGGAGTTTCCAAAACATAACTCGAGTTTTGAAAGGCTCTAAATTGGCAGAGCTCTCTGCCTGGCCAAAACTCGAGTTTCCAAAACATAACTTGAGTTTTCACATTTGTTGAAAACTTTGGAAACTTTTCTTTAGTGATGAAACTCGAGTTTCAAAACAGAAACTCGAGTTTTCTCTTTTATGAGAAAATGTTGAAAACTTTGGTCGATTCAATCATGGAAGTTTTCACAAGGTCAGAGACGAGCATTGTTCTCAGATAAGGAAAACTCGAGTTTTCAAACAGAACTCTCGAGTTTCAGAAAACGTTGGAAACTTAGAGAACTCTCAGTATAACCCAAA
Organism: Acacia pycnantha; assembly: GCA_025563575.1. Classification (NCBI taxonomy): domain Eukaryota; kingdom Viridiplantae; phylum Streptophyta; class Magnoliopsida; order Fabales; family Fabaceae; genus Acacia; species Acacia pycnantha. Next base: position 673,313 of record JAMWYP010000243.1, on the reverse strand, counting down.
CTCGAGTTTCCAAATGGAAAGCCCCAGGTTTTGGTTTCTTTGAAAAAACTTGGTTGTCTTGTCAAAACTCGAGTTTTCAAAATCAAACTCGAGTTTACTTTGTCTGTGGAAAAACTTGAATGCTCTCTGTATGGCCAAAACTCGAGTTTTCAATCCCAAACTCGAGTTTGTCAATGTTTACAAAAATTCGAGCATTTCTCTGTCAGGCCAAAACTCGAGTTTCCAAACTGAAACTCGAGTTTGCCTTTAGACAGTAAGTTTTTCAACTTACGAAGACAGACTTCTTCTGTGTTTACAATTGTCCGTTATCATCAAAACCAATTGAGAACTAACATTCTCCCCCTTTTTTATGATGACAACACTTGTAAACCAGAGATCCTTCATTTAAGAAAAAAAAATTGTGTTTTGAAGAGTATTTTCAACAAACTGGTTTGAAATTTGTTTTGAAGAATGATAAGTTAAGTTTTTTCTTTTTAATTAATCACAGAGATATAGCAGAGTTGATTTAAACTTAACACGACTAAATCATTGCATTTCATTTAACAAAATGTGTATAGAAACATACAAACTAGAAATGCAAGATTACGAAATACAAAGTAAAAACACAAACCAATACAAATTGTTGGGATCCGTACACGCAGCGGAAGGAATCTCATCCATTTAAAATTTTACGAATCCCAAAGAGAGGATCTATCAACGGCGTTTAAATCAAGATTCATTAGGAAAAATCGTACCTATGCGAACTCGTGAGCGACCTTTGCAAACACGTGGGCTAACACCTTCTTGTTCGACCTTTGCAAACACGTGGGCTAACACCTTCTTGTTCGATCAATCTCTAGGAGCCGACTCTATGAATCAACTCCCTCTACTGGTATCCACATCGAACAGCTCTCCAACACGTACGTCAGCGTGCTAGCGCCTTCTTACTTTGTGTCTCTCGTTTTTCTCTCTAGGATTTCTTTGGAGGCGTGTTAGTTCATCCTTATAATACGACTTAGATCAATATCTATTTATAGAGTTTCTAAAACCCTAATTGGGCCGTATTAAAATATTCAAGACTAATATCAATTAGTTCTTGAATTTCGAATTTTGATTAAATAATTTAATTAAATCATCCAAATGATCTAATCTAATCTTTTAATTAATCCATATTAAAATCCTGCTGATTTAATTTATTTCTATAAATCAAATCTAAGATATGATATATATCTATTTAATTAAATCTGAGATACTATATCTCAACTCAATTAAATATGAGATACCACATCTTTATTCGAAAATCAAATCTGAGATATGATATATATCTATTTAATTAAATCTGAGATACTATACCTCAACTCAATTAAATATGAGATATATCACATCTTTATTCGAAAATCAAATCTGAGATACAATATCTCTATTTATTTTAAATATTTAATTTATCAAATAAATTAAATATAAAACAAATATTATATAATAATATCATTATTAAATAATAATATTATTATTAAATAATATTATTATTATTTAATTTCGAAATTATGTATATATATATACATATGTATACATATATCCATCCTAGATTAAATGTTGTATTCATTAAATCTTAGACATATCTAAGATTCAATGAATCTGGACACTATTGCTCGTGTTGGGCTATTCTTGTGTGTGACCATGTAGGCCCACATGAGATTGGCAGTGGACCAATATTGTACCAGCCCACAAGTCGCAAGCGGCCTCTAGCAAGACATTGCGACTACCCAATTCATATGGGGATCGATGATACGATACAACCTATCATACAACCATGTCACGTCCCTTTTGTCACGCGATAACTTGGTCAAGGATGAGGCATGGATAATGTCAACTCCCTGTTCTTGACCATTACTTTCTCGATTCTTGAGTAGTCTAACAATTGAAATGGAAACTCATTTCCATCGTAGTATGGCCATACATTTCTCCGACTCATTCATCGAGGGGCCCAGTATTATCTCTCTACAAATGTGAGGGACAAATTCCATCTTGACCATTCACATTCCTCTGCATGAAAACCACTGATCCCAATCCAAGCCTTTATCATCATCCGGTCAAAGGTGACTTTTGACTAGGTCAAAGATCAGCAACTCTCATGTAGGAATCCATGATGATCTCAGGTCAAAGGGCGTTGTGACGCGGTTATACATGAGATAAGCTTATGACTAAATCCATGCAGCTTTCTCATAGTGGGTCAATCCAGCACCTTGTACTCTTACAAGTGCCTATGACTTTGATTCGTATCTCCATACTCTTCAAAGTCATACCGGTCTTATTTCATCTTTGCTCCCGTATAGATGACCGACCAGGGACATTTAGGACAATCTATATGATATGTCCAAGGATACAGTTATCATAACAAACATGCAAATAATATGATAACAAAAGGAGAAATACTTTAATTAATAATAACGTCAAAGTACAATGATCTGCCCCTAGGCCATAATTTCCAACAGACTCCCACTTGTACTAGGTGCAACCATTAATTACTCTAATTCTCATTGTCCTAACATGACGCTCATGGTTTACTTGTGCAAGCGGCTTAGTAAGAGGATCAGCAACATTGTCTTCTCCTGGTACTTTGCATATTTTTATATCACTTGTATCATTAATTTCTCTGATAAGATGAAATCGCCTGAGTATGTGCTTGGTCCTTTGATGTGACCTAGGCTCCTTTGTTTGCGCAATAGCGCCGCTATTGTCACAGAGCAAGTCTATTGGATTTGAGATGGTAGGAACCACCCCTAGTTCATTAATGAACTTTCTGATCCAAACGGCTTCCTTAGCTGCATCCGATGCTGCTATATACTCAGCTTCTGTTACAGAATCAGCTACAGTGCTCTGCTTAGAGCTCTTCCAGCTTACCGCACCACCATTCAAAATGAACACATATCCAGATTGCGATCTCTGATCATCTTGGTCAGTTTGGAAACTCGCATCTGTGTAACCTGTCACACAGAGCTCATATTCCAATCCACCATATACCAAGAATAAGTCCTTAGTCCTTCTTAAGTACTTTAGGATATTCTTTACAGCAGTCCAGTGATCCTCACCGGGATCTTGTTGATATCTGCTGGTCATACTTAAGGCAAATGAGACATCCGGTCGAGTACATAACATGGCATACATGATAGATCCAATCGCGGAGGCATATGGAATCTTACTCATGCGGTCTCTTTGATCAGGTGTACGAGGACACTGGTCCTTACTGAGATGGTTGTCATGAGACATGGGCAGGTAACCCCTTTTAGAATCCTGCATACTGAACCTATGCAGTATCTTGTCTAAGTATGTACTCTGACTTAAGCCTATCAGCCTCTTGGATCTATCTCTATAGATCCTGATCCCTAGGATGTAAGTGGCTTCGCCTAAATCTTTCATTGAGAAAGACTTTCCTAACCAAGACTTGACACTCTGCAAGGTAGGAATGTCATTCCCTATAAGTAGGATGTCATCTACATTGACCATTGTAACTGGAAAAAGGTTTCATCATAGTCCACACCATGAGTTTGAGTGAACCCTTTTGCAACCAGTCGAGCCTTGAAGACATTTACTTTGCCATCCATGTCAATTTTCTCCTTGAAAACCCACTTGCACCCAATAGTTTTTTATACTTTCAGGTGGATCGACTAAGGTCCATACCTCATTGTCGTACATGGATTGCATTTCAGACTTCATGGCATTTAGTCATTTTTCGGAGTTCGGTCCCACCACGGCTTCTCGATAGGTAGTTGTCTCATTCTGCTCGATGAGCAAAACATCACGACTTCCAGTAGTTAGAAATCCATATCTCTGAGGCTGTAGCCGTGATCTATCGAACCTTCGTGGGCCTTGTGTTACTTGAGCAGGCTCAACAACTTGTTGTGAGTCTTCTCCATTTTCCATCTGTGGTTCTATGTTGTCTTGTGGCTCTCGAACTTCTTCGAGGTACACCTTACTCCCACTGGTTCTTTTAGAAATGAACTCTTTCTCCAAAAGGACACCATTCCGAATAACAAACACTTTGTGATCGGTAGGATTGTAGACATAGTATCCTTTAGTTTCCTTAGGATACCCCACAAATAGGCATTTTGAGGATCTGGATGATAATTTATCAGAGGCTTAGTGTTTCATGTAAACCTCACATCCCCAAATTTTAAGAAAGGACAAACTGGGTTTCTTCCCAGTTCATATCTCATATGGTGTCTTTTCAACTACCTTTGATTGAACACGATTTAGTGTGAACGCAGCTGTTTCTAGGGCATAGCCCCAAAAGGAATGTGGAAGATCTGTTTGACTCATCATGGATCGAACCATATCTAATAAAGTTTGATTCCTCTGTTCAGAAACATCATTCCATTGTGGTGTTCCAAGAGGAGTCAGTTGTGAGATGATCCCACAACTCCTAAGATGGTCAATGAACTCTTGGCTCAAATATTCGCTGCCCCGATCAGATTGAATTGCTTTAATTGTTTTACCAAGTTGGTTTTGCACTTCATTTTGGAATGTTTTGAACATTTCAAAAGATTCAGACTTATGTTTCATTAGATAGATATATCCATATCTACTAAAATCATCTATAAATGTAATGAAGTACATATAACCTCCTCTAGCATATGTATTCATTGGTCCACACACATCAGTATGTATGAGGCCCAATAAATCAGTGGCCCTCTCACTATGCCCAGTAAAAGGTGTCTTTGTCATCTTTCCCAATAAACAAGACTCACATGTATCAAATGATTCAAAATCAAAATGAGTTAAGAAATCCATCTTGATGGAGTTTCGAAATGCGTTTCTCATTTATATGGCCTAGACAACAGTGCCATAGGTAGGTCGGATTCAATCATTTGACTTGATCCTTTTAGCAGTTATGACATAGATATGTTCATTCAATTTTCAACTGTCCTTAAGATCCTTCACATTTATACAAATGTGAGAACCACATGCAGTATCTAATACTCATGTTAAGGAAGTAGAAAAGTGAATATCTATGACATAGATACCTGAAGCGATAGCCCCGCTATCCTTCTTGTTCTTTTCAGATCTTCGATGTAGAGTTTGCAATTCCTCTTCCAATGACCAAGTTCATTGTAGACGAAGCAGACCCCATCCTTTGGAGGTTTCGCCTTCTTGGCTTTCGGTTTCATACCCCTTCCTTTAAGAACCAACAAAACAGTGCTGGACTTCTCCTTAATGCTCTGCTCAACTGTTTTGAGCATCCTATGCAATTCAGAAATTGATTCCTCCATGTTGTTCATGTTGTGATCCATGACAAAGTTATCATAACTTCCTGGGAGTGAGTTCAAGATCACATCTGTAGCTAACTCCTGGGACATGGGGAATCCAAGCCTCTCAAGGTGATCAATGTAGCCTTTCATTTTCAACACATGAGGGCTAACTGATGCACCTTCAGCCATCTTGCAGGAATGTAAGGCCTTAGTGGTCTCATACCTCTCTTGCCTTGCCTGTTGTTGGAACATTTCCTTGAGATGATCAATCATCTCCATAGCCTCCATATGTTCCAGATCTTTTTGGAGTTTTGGAACCATAGTGGCAAGCATCAGGCATCCTACATCTACAGAGTCATTAAAATGCTTCGAGTAAGCATCTCTCTGAGCTCTTGGAGCATTGGCTGCAGGCTCTTCAGGAATGGGTTCATCAAGGACATACAACTTTCTTTCCTACTTGAGAACAATTCTCAAGTTCCTGAACCAGTCAAGAAAGTTTGTCCCATTGAGTTTGTCCTTCTCAAGGACTGATCGCAGTGATAGTGTAGCGGTGTTACTAGACGACATGATTCTATAATTAAAAGATATGCAAAGTTGATTAATAATCTCCCACTGAATTAACAACCCTCATTATAATTAGTGGGCTAAGATCCATATTTGGCTTAAATTTAAGTCCGCTTTGGCAGGACGCTTAAAAATCAAGTTATTTAGGTAGGCAACCTCTTTGCCAATTTCATCACATGTAACTCTTAGATCTTTATGGGACTCTATCATCGATGACCCGCACGTTTAATCCCATCTAATGCCTTGAGATCCAAAACCGTTTTGATAATCTCAATTAAGTCAAGACAATAATGAATGTTGAGTATCACCATTACCCACTCTTGTCTCACCAAGATAACTCAAGTGCATCCACTTTGGTAGAACATACAAATGGGTGATCGAGGTTTTGACAAGTATTCATTAATTGGCGGCATTACGACTTAAGATTTTATTTAGAGGGTATATTTGATATAATCTAATTAATCCTATTAATTCTACTTATATGAATGCAATCACGATTGTATCTCATATAAACTCTAAATTAATCATGCAGTGATCAAATCAAAACATAATTAAAAACCGTGACACAACATGGCTCATCTAACCTATAATCCTCTCAAGCCAATGAGGGACTTCTCTAAATAATAAAAGGAGAAATACATCAAGAGAAACCTCATTTAACATTGAGGGAGTGAGATGAGAAGAGAATGTACATCAAGAATATTTAGAGAGAGGCATGGCTCGCAGCCATATTTAAATAATACAACACTTGTAAATTCTAGAGCCATGTTGTTCACCATACCCAAACAACTTTGAATAATTAATCACAACAAATATTAATTCATACAATATGAAAGAAAATATCATGATTAAATTATCGAGTTAATTAAATTCACATCTTAATTGATTAATTGAATTTAATATCATGAATCATATTCATATCTTGATTGATTGATTGAATTTAATATGATGAAACATATTCATATCTTGATTGATTGGAGTTGACTACTTTTCAACCAAGTTATATTAAATTCATATCTATGAACAATCAGCTAGGGGTCCCTACAATGGTCCCGCTAGCCTTAGCGGGCGGGGTCAAGGAAAAACGTGATTTTCAAATTAATTTCTAAAATTAATTTCAAAATAACATGTTGTTTTCAAATTTGTTTCTAGGAAAACGTGATTTTCGAAAATAATTTCTAAAATTTCAAACCCCATAGATCCCGAACGATTCGTAACGTCCGACCTCGGTGTGATCTCGAACGATTCAGAACCACGCGTACTAGCCATACAATCCGATCTGAACAATTCAGAAACGATAGCCTAAATCTGACTAGCAACCCGTAGGGAGAATACGTTTTAAATCATACATGATTCAGTAAACATATATCAATTTAAACGTATCAACAGATTCAGTTTTAAACATATATCGATCTCAACGCATATAGGATTCGATTATTGCATAAATATCACATATATTCGCACATAGAAAACCCAATCTAAACGCACGGTTGACCTGGCTCTGATACCACTGTTGGGATCCGTACACGCAGCGGAAGGAATCTCATCCATTTTGAAATTTTACGAATCCCAAAGAGAGGATCTATCAACGGCGTTTAAATCAAGGTTCGTTAGAGAAACCGTACCTATGCGAACTCGTGAGCGACCTTTGCAAACACGTGGGCTAACACCTTCTTGTTCGACCTTTGCAAACACGTGGCTAACACCTTCTTGTTCGATCAATCTCTAGGAGCCGACTCTATGAATCCACTCCCTCTACCGGTATCCACACCGAACAGCTCTCCAACACGTGCGCGCCGTGCTAGCGCCTTCTTACTTTGTGTCTCTCGTTTTTCTCTCTAGGATTTCTTTTGAGGCTTGTTAGTTCATCCTTATAATACGACTTAGATCAATATCTATTTATAGAGTTTCTAAAACCCTAATTGGCCGTATTAAAATATTCAAGACTAATATCAATTAGTCCTTGAATTTTGAATTTGGATTAAATAATTTAATTAAATCTGTCCAACAGATCTAATCTAATCTATTTAATTAATCCATATTAAAAGCCTGCTAATTTAATTTATTTCTATAAATCAAATCTGAGATATGATATATATATCTATTTAATTAAATTAAATCTGAGATACTATATCTCAACTAAATTAAATATGAGATACCACATCTTTATTCAAAAATCAAATCTGAGATATGATATATATCTATTTAATTAAATCTGAGATACTATATCTCAACTCAATTAAATATGAGATACCACATCTTTATTCGAAAATCAAATCAAAGATATGATATATATCTATTTAATTAAATCTGAGATACTATATCTCAACTCAATTAAATATGAGATACCACATCTTTATTCGAAAATCAAATCTGAGATACAATATCTCTATTTGTTTTAAATATTTAATTTATCAAATAAATTAAATGTAAACAAATATTATATAACAATATCATTATTAAATAATATTATTATTATTTAATTTCGAAATTATGTATATATATATACACACACACACATATATCCATCCTAGATTAAATGTTGTATTCATTAAATCTTAGACATATCTAAGATTCAATGAATCTGACACTATTGCTCGTGTTGGGCTATTCTTGTGTGTGACCTGTAGCCCACATGAGATTGGCGGTGGACCAATATTGTACCAGCCCACAAGTCGCAAGCGGCCTCTAGCAAGACATTGCGACTACCCAATTCATATGGGGATCGATGATACGATACAACCTATCATACAACCATGTCACGTCCCTTTTGTCACGCGATAACTTGGTCAAGGATGAGGCATGGATAATGTCAACTTCCTGTTCTTGACCATTACTTTCTCGATTCTTGAGTAGTCTAACAATTGAAATGGAAACTCCTTTCCATCGTAGTATGGCCATACATTTCTCAGACTCACTCATCGAGGGGCCCAAGATATCTCTCTACAAATGTGAGGGACAAATTCCATCTTGACCATTCACATTCCTCTCGCATGAAAACCATTGATCCCAATCCAAGCCTTTATCATCACCCTGGTCAAAGGTAACTTTTGACTAGGTCAAAGATCAGCGACTCTCATGTAGGAATCCATGATGATCTCAGGTCAAAGGGCGTTGTGACGCGGTTATACATGAGATAAGCTTATGACTAAATCCATGCAGCTTTCTCATAGTGGGTCAATCTAGCACCTTGTACTCTTACAAGTGCATAAGACTTTGATTCGTATCTCCATGCTCATCAAAGTCATACTGGTCTTATTTCATCTCCGCTCCCGCGAAGATGACCGACCAGGGATATTTAGGATAATCTATAAGATAGATCCAAGGATACAGTTATCAGTATAAACATGCAAATGATATAATAACTAAACGGAGAAATACTTTAATTATTAATAACGTCAAAGTACAATGATCTGCCCCTAGGGCATAATTTCCAACGCTGGCGACCTCCAATAGAGGTAGTGAGGCGCTGAAAGAGAAATCCATTATCCACATAATCCTCAAAATGTAGATGGTGATAGAATAGTTTAACCATAGTAGGACTATAGGTGGCTCGAATAGAAATCAAAGGTTCAAATTGAGTCAGCCAGGGAGTAAGATCCAAATGACTTTCATCCCTTAGTTTTTCTAAATTAACATAAACAACAGGGCAGAAGCATTTATGTTCAATTTTTTCTCTGAAACGAAGAGTGTTTAGGCCAGGATGTTGAGGAGATACCATTAGAAAATCATCAGGAGCAGAATGATGATTATAGATTTCAGTCAGAGCAGATGAGCTTACGAAATCACTGTTCCTGGACAATTCCTGAGGAGATGAACTTGGTGAAAGGACTTGAAAGGTTTCCGGACTCAAAGTTTCGCCAACCAAGAGGCCTGCTGGAAGTGCTTGAGCTTGACCTGACGAATGCTTTTCATCAAACCTTGACACAGCTCGAAATAGACTTGCTGAGGTTCGCCGAGAAATTGACGATTCTCCAGGAAAAAGATTTAGCCGAGGTTGAGCAATAGGTAGGTCAGCTAGGGTTTGGCCTTCAGGTTCGGATTCTGAGTCTAGATTGATGATATCGTGGGGGTTAGAACTGGAAGACATGATCGATTCAGAGATTAGAGAGGGATTAGAGTTTTCGGTGATGAAGAAGATGAGAGGAACAACAACAAACTCTAGGGCAAAACTTGAGTTTTGAGGCGATTTTAGACGAACAATGAACAGTTAGGTTTAAATAGAGCGCGAAAGCACTAACCTGGATTCAAAAGTGTAAAGTGAACTTTTGAAATTCCGCGAGCAAAACTCGAGTTTCCACTTACTGACTCGAGTTTTGTGGATACTTGAACAGGTGTGGCGCTCTCTGTCTGCCCGAAACTCGAGTTCTCATTTGATGACTCGAGTTTCCAATTCGTGAAAACTCAGAGCTTACTTTCTGTCTCTCCGAAACTCGAGTTACTCAATAATCGACTCGAGTTTCCATTTTGCTCAGCAACTCATCCTCGATTTGAGCCCGATAAAACTCGAGTTTTGATATCAAAACTCGAGTTTGCGTCTTATGACAGCAAACTTAAGGAATTCGAGCATCCTGCATAAAACACTTCTATGTACTCCGAAGCTTAAGTTAGTATCAAATATTCATCAAAACCATAACTAACATTAAGATGGAAAAAATTACTTACAATTCATTGGGATTTACCATTCCCAATTCTCTCCTTATGAAATTAAATTGCTCCTTTGCTAATGGCTTTGTGAAGATGTCTGCAAGTTGAAGGTGTGTTGGAATGAACATCACTTTGACATCTTTGTTCTGGACATGATCCCTTATGAAGTGATGTCTTACATCAATATGCTTGGTTTTTGTGTGTTGAACTGGATTCTTGGCCAAGCTTATTGTGCTTGTGTTGTCACACAAAATAGGGATCTCCTTCAGATTAATTCCCAAGTCTAAGAGCTGCTTCTTGAGCCATAAGACTCAGCACAGCAACTTGAGGCAGCAATGTATTCAGCTTCAGTCGAGGATACTGAGACGGTCGTTTGCTTCTTGCTGAACCAAGATACAAGTGAGCCACCAAGGAATTGACATTGGCCACTTGTACTCTTTCTATCCGTCTTATATCCAGCATGGTCTGAATCTGAATATGCTACTAAATGTTCGAGTTGGCCTTTGGGAAACCAGAGTCCAAGAGTCTTTGTGTCAGCAAGGTATCTGAATATTCTCTTCACATTCTCAGCATGCGACTCTTTAGGAGCAGATTGAAACCTTGCACACATTCCAACACTGAATTGGATGTCTGGGAGACTTGCAGTGAGATAGAGTAATGATCCAATCATTCCTCTATATCTTGTGATGTTGAAATCAGTGCCGTTCTCATCAGCATCCAAGGATGTGGTTGAACTCATTGGTGTGTCAGCACCATTGCATTGGTCCATTCCAAACTTCTTCAAAGAGGTCATTTAGGTACTTGTCCGAGAAATAAAGATCCCATTTGATCTTTGCTTGATTTGAAGACCAAGAAAATAATTGAGTTCTCCCATCATGGACATCTCAAATTCTCCCCCAAATTCTTTGCAAATTCTTCACACAAGGCATCGTTAGAAGCACAAAATATAATGTCATCAACATAAATTTGTACAACCAAAATTTCTCCAATTTTATTACTTTTGATAAACAATGTTGTATCTGCTTTTCCTCTAACAAATCCTTGATCAAGAAGGAATTTGCTTAATAGCTCATACCAAGCTCTAGGAGCTTGCTTAAGTCCATAAAGAGCTTTCTTGAGGCGATAAACATGATCAGGATGATGTTCATTTTGAAAACCAGAAGGTTGTTCTACATACACTTCCTCCTTAATAAAACCATTTAAGAAGGCACTTTTAACATCCATTTGAAAAAGTTTAAATCCTTTGACACAAGCAAAGGCTAGAAGAACTCTTATGGCTTCCAATCTTGCTACTGGAGCATAAGTTTCTTCATAATCAATTCCTTCTTCTTGATTATAGCCTTTTGCAACTAGTCTTGCCTTATTTCTGACAATAATTGCATACTCATCCCGTTTGTTCTTAAATACCCATTTGGTGCCAATGACCGGATGGTCCTTAGGCCTAGATACCAAATCCCAAACTTGATTCCTATCAAATTGATGTAACTCCTCTTGCATTGCTATCACCCAATCATTGTCTGAAAGAGCTTCATCAATTTTAGAGGGTTCTATTTTTGAAATAAAAGCAGAAAAGGTAACTTCATTTAAAGTATCGCTTCTAGTTCTCACACCTTGATTAACATCACCTATGACTTGGTCTAAAGGATGATTCCTTATAAATTTCCAAGCTCTAGGTTGTTGTTGATCTGGATTTTCCAAATTATTTTGAGGATCAACTTCGAAAACATTTTCTAGATTTTCAATAGAAGCAGTAGTGGTTTTTGAAAAGAATTGATTTTTCAAAATATTTTCTTCATCGTCATTATCTTTGGACTTGTCAGTTTTGGATTCGCCGAAAGCAACATGTATAGATTCTTCTACAATACGAGTACGTATATTGAATACTCTATAGGCTCTACTCCTATTAGAATATCCTAAGAATATACCTTCATCTGCCTTGGCATCAAATTTTCCTGCATTGTCCTTACCATTGTTGTGGATGAAACACTTACATCCAAATACATGCGGATGACTCGATTTGGCTTTCTCCCTTTGCAAAGCTCATATGGAGTCTTGTTGAGCTTCTTTCTGAGATATACACGATTCGATATGTAGCACGCAGTGCTCATTGCATCAGCTCAGAATACTTGTGATGTATGATTCTCGTTCAAAGATTGATCTAGCCATCTCAGTAAGAACTCGATTCTTCCTCTCTACAACACCATTTTGTTGAGGAGTCCTTGGAGCTGAGAAATTGTGGTCAATTCCCATGTTGTCACAGAACTCAGCAAATGCATGGTTCTCAATTCTCCACCATGATCAGTGTGAATGCCTCTGTCAGTGCTTTGGCTTACACTTAGAAGGTTGTGGCAAAGTCCTTCCACAAAGTAGACGTCTTTGATTTGTGGTCCATCGATGTTCCCAACTTTACCGATTCCAGCAATCTTTCCAGACTGATTTCCACCAAAGATTACTTTGCCACCATCCTTGTGCTTGATTGAAGCAAATTTGGACTGATCTCCCGTCATATGTCTTGAGCATCTACTGTCAATATACCATTTGTCGGTTTTTGATGCTCTTAGACACACCTACAAATCAAAAGAGATCAAGTCTTAGGTACCCATCTTTTCTTGGGTCCTTTGGGGTTAGTTTGGGCCTGAGGAACATAGGTTCCTTTAGACACCCATTGATAATTACCTACGGGTTTATTTTTCCTATCTTTCTTATGAAAACAAGATGAAGTTGCAAGCCCCTTTCGGTTACAATAATTGCAGTGAGCAAATGGATTTGAAGAATGGACAGTTTTTCGAAAATAATTTAAGTATGACTTTCCACCATTCTTCTTATTTCCTTTCTTTTTATCAAAGATGGGGTTATATCCAATCCCAGAGCGATCGTTTGTAAATCTTTGTGCTTTTAAAATTACATTTAGCATTTCACTGCCTTTAGTAAACTTTTCAAGAGTTTTCGTAAGATGAGAGTTCTTTTTCTTTAACTCAATGCAATAATCACAAATAAAATTTTCAGGAAAAGAAAAGTTTTCCACTTGCTGTTCAAGAGAGGTATTTTTCCTTTTTAAAGCAATGTATTTATCAGCAAGTTTTTCAAATTCGTCTTGAACAGTATTGTATTCAAGCAATAACTCATTATAAGAGGGTTGAGAGTTATATACCTCTTTATCATCCTCATGTTGCTCTTCTTGAGCAACCAGACATATATTTGTTGTTTAGCTCTTCAGCTTCATCTTCATCGGATGAGCTATCTCCCCAAATCCTGAGACATAAGCTTTCTTCTTGTACTTATTGAACTTCTTCTTTTCTTTGTCCTTGTTCTTCAGTTGGGGACATTCCGACTTGATGTGACCGGGCTTTTGGCATTCATAGCAGATAATAGGTTTCTTCTCTTCATTGCTGGTGCTGCCTCTGTTGAATCTTTTATGCTCATGGTCCTTCCGAAAGAACTTTCTAAACTTCGGACCATCATGCCTAGCTCTTCTTCTTCATCTTCTTCACCATCATCGGATTCCTTGACTTCTTTGTCTGCCTTGAGAGCAATGCCTTTATTTTTGACATTCGTCTCATCAAGTCCCTTTTTGAACTTGAGTTTACCTTCATACTCGGATAGGCTACCAAATAATGCTGCTACAGAGCTCATTGATTCACCACGGATTCTTCAATGGTCGTAACCTTAGCTTCCCACTCTTTGCTCAGAATATTCAGAATCTTTCTTACTTGAGCGGATTGTTCGTATGTCTTGCCCAAGGCAGCAAGCTCGTTGATCAGATGAGTGAATCTTAGCTGGAAGTCAATGATGGATTCACCAGGCTTCATTCGAAGAAGATCATATTTGGTCATTAGAGTATTGACTCTATTTTCTTTGACTCCGGTTGTTCCTTCATGGGCAATCTCCAAGGCATCCCACATAGCTTTTGCAGTTGGTAGAGTGCAGATGCGGAAGTACTCTTGTTGACTTAGAGCACTCTGGAGCATGAGAATGGCTTTGCTATTGAGAGTGACATTTCTTCTGTCATTCTCATCATATGTATCTTCTGGCTTAGGAACTCGAAGCCCATTCTCCAAGATGGTTGGAGCGTAATTGCCTATTTCGAACACCCTCCATAGACCGTAGTCACTGGCCATGACAAACACTTTAAATTTTGCTTTCCAGAAAGAGTAATGTTCGCCACTGAAACCGGGAGGATGGTTGATCGAAGCTCCATCAGGTAGAATACATTCCATTGGATCCTTCTCGAGATGTTAAACTCTTAGGAGAAGACCTGGCTCTAATACCAAATGAAGGTGGAGCTTGAATCACCAAGAGGGGGTGAATTGGGGATTCTCAAAAATCTTTTCGATAGGCTCTATTTTCGGATAGAAAATGAAAGTAAAACAGAGTATAAGGAGAAGAAGCAAGACACAAGAATTTATACTGGTTCGGTCCAACAACTTGACCTACGTCCAGTTGCACAGGTTCATTGTTGAGAAGACTTGAATGCATCTCTATTTATAGGTAGAGATCATTAATTGACCATTGTAATCCCTCAGATAACCGTTGGAGTGATTAGAAGAGGATTAGTGAAGGTTTTGATCTTCTTCTCTCTCTACTCTTTGATTAATTCAGCTTTACTGAAATTCAGAGTTGACTCTCTGATTATTAATCTGTTGGAAGAGCAGTTTGCTGAATGTAGAAGGCAAGCATTAACTTCTCCAAAACGTGTGGAGAATGTTTTCCCAAAAGCATGCAAGTTTCTAACAGAAACATTTCATGAAAGCGTTCAAATCGAAATTCAAATTTTGTGATGGAAACTCGAGTTGGTTCTTTGAAACTCGAATTTTCATGTTTCAGAGAATTTTTAATGAAAGACCGAAACTCGAGTTTTCAAACTAAACTCGAGTTTTCTCTTTACAGAGACAAACATCGCGATTTGGCATTTTGGACATGTTGGTGAATAGTGCGAAACTCGAGTCAATTAATGACTAACTCGAGTTTTGGACTCTTGAATGAAAAATCATGTTTTAGTCCAAAAGCTTAAAACTGGAGTTTCCGAAACATAACTCGAGTTTTGAAAGGCTCTAAATTGGCAGAGCTCTCGCTCGCCAAAACTCGAGTTTCCAAAACATAACTCGAGTTTTCACATTTGTTGAAAACTTTGGAAACTTTTCTTTAGTGATGAAACTCGAGTTTCAAAACAGAAACTCGAGTTTTCTCTTTTATGAGAAAACGTTTAAAACTTTGGTCGATTCAATCATGGAAGTTTTCACAAGGTCAGAGACGAGCATTGTTCTCAGATAAGGAAAACTCGAGTTTTCAAACGTAACTCGAGTTTCCGTAAAACGTTGGAAACTTAGAGAACTCTCGTATAACCCAAACTCTAGTTTCCAAATGGAAACTCGGAGTTTTGGTTTCTTTGAAAAACTTGGTTGCTCTGTCTTGTCAAAACTCGAGTTTTCAAAATCAAACTCGAGTTTTCAATCCCAAACTCGAGTTTGTCAATGTTTACAAAAATTCGAGCATTTCTCTGTCAGGCCAAAAATCGAGTTTCCAAACTGAAACTCGAGTTTGCCTTTAGACAGTAAGTTTTTCAACTTACGAAGACAGACTTCTTCTGTGTTTACAATTGTCCGTTATCATCAAAACCAATTGAGAACTAACAGACGTAGGTCAAGAGGTTGGACCGAACTAGTATAAATTCCTTGTATCTTTCTCTTCTTCCCTATACTCTGTTTAGCTCTATTTTTAGTGTTAAAAAACAGAGCAATTAGAAAAGAATTTTATAATCTCCAATTCACCCCCTCTTGGTAAGCTCCACTTTCATTTGGTATCAGAGCTCAGTCTTCTCAAAAAGAGCTTAACATCTCAAGAAGGATCACTATGGACGGTATTCTACCTGATGGAGCTTTGATCAATAGACCACTAGGCTTCAATGGCGAACACTATTCTTTCGGAAAGCCAAATTCAAAGTCTATGTTATGGCTACTAAATACGGCCTATGGAGAGTGTTCGAGATTGGAAACTACACTCCAAGTGTTCTCGAAAATGGACTTAGAGTTCCAAAGCCTGAAGAAAACTATGATGAGAATGACAGGAGAAACATCACACTCAACAATAAAGCTATCCTCATGTTACAAAGTGCTTTAAGTCAACAAGAGTATTTTTGTATTTGCATATTGCCATATGCTAAGGCTATGTGGGATGTACTGGAGATAGCCCATGAAGGAACAACCTGAGTCAAGGAGAATAGAGTCAATACTCTCATGACCGAGTATGATCTTCTTCATATGAAGTCTGGAGAATCCATAATCGAATTCCAATTGAGATTCACTCATCTGATCAACCAACTTGCCGCTTTGGGCAAAACTTATGAACAACAGGTTCAAGTGATGAAGATTCTCAATATCCTTAGTAAGGAATGGGAAGCTAAAGTTACAACAATTGAAGAAGCTCGTGGAGAATCGATGAGCTCTGTAGCAGCTTTGTTCGGCAGTTTGTCCGAATATGAAGGAAAGATCAAGTTCAGAAAAGGACTTGATGAGATCAGTGGCGAGAGCAAGGGAATTGCTCTCAAGACTGTCAAGGAGGCTAAAGAGTCAGATGATGAAGAAGAAGAAGACGATGAAGAGCTAGGCATGATGGTCCGAAGATTCAAGAAATTCTACAAGAAGGACCAAGGATACAAGAAGTTTCACAAGGGTAGCTCCAGCACTGAGGTGAAGAAGCCAATCATCTGCTACGAGTGTGAAAAGCCTGGCCACATCAAGTCAGAATGTCCCCAGCTGACGAACAAGGACAAAGAAAAGAAGAAGTTCAATAAATACAAGAAGAAAGCCTATGTCCCAGCTATATGGGGAGATAGCTCATCTGATGAAGATGAAGTGGATGAGGAAGAAAAAGCAAATATCTATTTAGTTGCTGAAGAAGAAGAGCAACATGACAACAATGATGAGGTATATGATTCAAAACCATCATATGATGAATTATTTGCTGAGCATATTGTTGTACAATCTGAATTTGAAAAGCGTGCTAAAAAATATATATCTTTGAAAAAGAAGAATGTGACTCTTGAACTACAAGTTAAAAATCTTTCTCGTGAAAATGTTGTTTGTGTGGATTGTCCTGATTTAGAGAAAAAGAATTTACATCTCACAATGGCACTTGAGAAATTCACTAGAGGTAGTGAAATGCTCAATGTCATTTTGAAACAGCAAAGATTTACAAATGACATATCAGGAATTGGTTTACAAACATGATTTTGATAAAAAGAAAGGCAAAAAAAAATTTGGAGAAAAATCTTATATGAACTATTTTAGAAAATATATTCAATCTTCAAATCCTTTTGCTCATTGCAATTATTGCAATCATAAAGGTCATACTACTTCTTCCGGTTTTGATAAAAATGAAAGAAAGAGTAAACCTATAGGAAATTATCAATGGGTGCCTAATGGATCTTACAAGGTTCCTAAGACACAAACTAACCCCAAAGGACCCAAGAAAAGATGGGTTCCTAAGACCTGATTTGTTGTGTTTTGCAGGTTTGTCTAAGAGCATCAAAATCCAACAAGTGGTACATTGATAATGGATGCTCTAGACACATGATGGGAGACCAATCCAAATTTGCCTCAATCAAGCCCAAGGACGGTGGCAAGGTGACCTTTGGTGGAAATCAATCTAGAAAGATTGCTGGTATTGGTGAAATTGGAAACAATGAAGGACCACAAATCAAAGATGTCTACCTCGTGGAAGGACTTTATTACAATCTCCTCAGTGTGAGCCAAAACACTGATAAAGGTAACTTAGTTATCTTTCATTCTGAAGAGTGCTTGATTGTAAGTAAGGATGTTCTCTCTTTGGAAAATGTAAAAAAAAAAAGCTTTATTCAGGGCCCTTAGAGAAGGTAACTGTTATACACTTAATCTTTTTAGAAATGGTTCTGTTTCTGAAAAATGTTTTGTTAGTAATTTGGATGATAGTTGGCTATGGCACAAGCGATTAGCTCATGTCAATATGATTCAACTTGACAGACCACTGAAAAAGGATTTGGTAATTGGTGTTCCAAAACTTCGTTTTAAAAATGACATGATTTGTGATGCTTGTCAAAAAGGTAAACAAACCAAATCATCTTTCAAATCTAAAAATGAAATTTCAACTAATAGAACTCTCCAACTACTTCATATGGATCTAGTTGGACCAGCTAGAGTAAAAAACCTTGGTGGAAATCTTTATACTTTGGTCATAGTTGATGATTTCTCTAGATTTGCTTGGACTATATTTTTATCTTCTAAAGATGAAACATTTGATCAGTTTGTTGTTTTTGCCAAGAAGGTCCAAAACGAGAAAAGTTTCTCTATTTTAGGAATTCGGACTGATCATGGTGGAGAATTCAAAAATCATGTCTTTGCAGAGTTTTGTGACAATATGAGAATTGATCACAACTTCTCAGCCCCGATGACTCCTCAACAAAATGGTGTTGTGGAGAGAAAGAATCGAGTCCTCACCGAGATGGCAAGAGCAATGCTAAATGAGAATAACACTTCTCAAGTATTTTGGGCTGATGCAATGAGTACGGCTTGCTACATCTCAAATCGGGCATACCTCCGAAGAAGTTGAACAAAACTCCCTATGAGTTGTACAAAGGAAGAAAGCCAAACTTGGCTCATCTGCATGTTTTCGGATGTAAGTGCTTCATCCACAAAAATGGTAAGGATAATTTGGGAAAGTTTGATCCCAAGGCGGATGAAGGTATATTTTTGGGTTATTCAAATAGGAGTAAAGCTTATAGAGTCTTTAATGTCCGTACTCGTATTGTTGAAGAGTCAATGCATGTTGTTTTCTCAGAATCCAAATCTAATAAATCTTTGGATGATGATGAGGATAATGTTTTAAAAAATCAATTCTTTTTTAAAACTACTCCTGCCTCTATTTAAAATCCTGAAAATGTTTTCGAGGCTGATCCTCAAAATAATCTTGAAAATCCTGATCAATCTCAGCCTAGAGCTTGGAAGTTCATTAAGAATCATCCTTTGGATCAAGTAATAGGTGATGTAAATCAATGTGTAAGGACCATAAATAGTACTTTAAATGAAGTAACTTTTTCTGCCTTTATGTCAGAGATTGAACCCTCTAAGATTGAAGAAGCCCTTTCAGACAATGATTGGGAGATAGCAATGCAAGAGGAGTTACACCAATTTGATAGAAATCAAGTTTGAGATTTGGTACCTAGGCCTAAAGACCATTTGGTCATTGGCACTAAATGGGTATTCAAGCACAAACGAGATGAATCAACAATCATTGTCCGCAACAAGGCAAGATTGGTTGCTAAAGGCTATAATCAAGAAGAATGAATGGATTATGAAGAAACTTATGCTCCAGTGGCAAGATTGGAAGCCATAAGAGTTCTTCTAGCCTTTGCTTGTGTCAAAGGATTCAAGCTCTATCAAATGGATGTGAAAAGTGCTTTTCTGAATGGTTTTATTCAGGAGGAAGTTTATGTAGAACAACCTCCTGGTTTTCAAAATGATCATCATCCATATCATGTTTATCGCCTCAAGAAAGCCCTTTATGGCCTTAAGCAAGCTCCTAGAACTTGGTATGAGCGATTAAGCAAATTCCTTCTTGATCAAGGATTTGTTAGAGGAAAAGCATATACAACTCTTTTCATAAAGAGTAATAAGCTTAATGAAGTTTTAATTGTCCAAATTTATGTTGATGACATTACTTTTGGTGCTTCTAATGATGCTTTGTGTGAAGATTTGCTAAGAATATGCAGGGAGAGTTTAAGATGTCCATGATGGGAGAACTCAACTATTTCCTTGGTTTGTAAATCAAGCAAAAGAAGAATGGGATCTTCATATCTCAGACCAAATATCTCAATGATCTGCTGAAGAAGTTTGGAATGAACCAATGCAATGGAGCTGATACTCCAATGAGCTCAACCACTTCCTTGGATGCTGATGAAGAGGGCAAGGACTTCAACATTACAAGATATAGAGGAATGATTGGATCATTGCTCTACCTTACTGCAAGTCGCCCAGACATCCAATTCAGTGTGGGGATGTGTGCAAGATTTCAATCCGCTCCCAAGGAGTCTCATGCTGAGAATGTAAAGAGAATCTTCAAATACCTTACTGACACAAAGACCCTTGGTTTGTGGTTTCCCAAAGGTCAACCTGAGCATTTGGTGACTTATTCAAATTCAGATCATGCCGGGTACAAGACGGATAGAAAGAGCACAAGTGGGCAATGTCAATTCCTTGGTGGCTCACTTGTCTCCTGGTTCAGCAAGAAACAAACAACCGTCTCTGTGTCATCAACTGAAGCTCAATACATTGTTGCATCTAGTCAGTTGTGCTCAAGTCCTGTGGCTCAAGCAACAACTATCTAATTTGGGAATCAACTTGAAGGAGATTCCAATATTGTGTGACAACACAAGCACAATAAGCTTGGCAAAGAATCCAGTTTAACATACTCAGACCAAGCATATTGATGTGAGACATCATTTCATAAGGGATCATGTTCAGAAAAAGGATGTCAAAGTCATGTTCATTCCAACTCATCTTCAACTTGCTGATATCTTCACCAAACCATTGGCTAAGGAGCAATTCAATTTCATTAGAAGAGAATTAGGAATGGTAAATCCCAATGAGCTGTAAGTATCTCTACCTAATGTTAGTTATGGTTTTGATGATTGTTAAATACTAACTTAAGCATAGGAGTATTTAGTTTTGATTTATGCAGGATGCTTGAACTTCTGAAGTTTGCTGTCAAATGAAGCAAACTCGAGTTTTGGAAACAAAAGTCAAGTTTAACGGGATCAGAGAGCAAGCTATGAGTTTGGGAAAATCAAAACTCGAGTCATTAAGTGAGAAACTCGAGTTTCCATAAGACAGAGAACAACTTGGTTGAAGAGAAGTGAAAAACTCGAGTTTTGGTCGAGGAATGTCAAAGGTTCACACATACACCTTTGATGTCTAGGTAACTATATTTCATGAAAACTCGAGTTCTTTAGTAGAAACTCGAGATTAGCACGTCTTCTATATATATATGATGTCTTTCCTGTTCGTCTACACTTTCTTCAAAACTCAAGTTTTGCCCTAGACTTTTCTCTCATCTCTTCGTTTCTCTCACCACTCTCAACCAAACCCTCCTCTCAAACCCTAAATGGACTCCAAATCATCTGCCCAAAAGTCTCACGATGAAGAATCAGACCATGAAGGCTCCAAGTCTTGGTCTCCTCCTCCTCCTCCTCCTCCTCAGCGACCTAGGAGGATGAAATTGACCCCAAGACGCTATCACTTTGGAGTCGATCATTCTATCAAAGGGGTTAGCAAGAATATCCCTGATTCCTCTCCAAAATCAAAAGGGGTTTCGTTCAAAGAACCATCGGTGACTTCATCAAAGAAGAAGACTGAACCAGAACCAGTGGAGGGAAAAGGGAAGAAGAAGGCTGGTGAATCCACTAAGCCACCCAAGCCAAAGAAGTCGAAGGCCACTTCTGGGTCCCAAGGCACTGAAAAGGGACAAGCTTCTTCTACTACTCAACCTGATGAGGAACCCTCAGTCGAGCCCAATGCAATTGAGGAAATTTACAACCACAACACTCCTCCTACTGGGTTTTCTTCTACTACCATTGTTCTTTCAAATGAATTAGCTGCCAAATTCAAAGAATCATTTCTTAATAAGGAATTTTGTCCCTCTATTTCTATCAACTTAGCCAAATTGAGAGATGAGTGTAGCTTAGATTTATCCCCCTGGTTAAAAGACTATGAATCATTCATTTCCATCTCTGCTTCATACACTCCTAATATTGTCAAACTCTTTTATTTCAATATGGTTTATGACAATATTCTAGATTCTGAGGGAGATTTAGTTGAGGAGAGAGTCACTACCACTGTTAAAGGAGTAACGTTCATCCTTTCTGCTTCTATCATCAACACTATCATCAAAATGAACAATCCACCGCCTGTTCCTACAATTAAATTTAACAATAGTGAGATTTTCCAACTTCTCAGACCAAATGAGCCTATTCCAAAAGCTGAGTTACACATCCTGTCTGTTTTTCCAATGTCTATGCCCCCAATCAATCGAGTCCTGTGGTATATTTACTCTAGGAATTTTATTCAAAAGGGTGGCAATTACACTCACTTTGCAAAGAAGGATTACCCTCTCTTTGCTACTCTTGTCAAGAAAGTTCGACATTGGATTTTCCAGGAGATGGTGAGGTTCAAACTTGCCTCCCGTAGACCTTCTCATATCCCATTTCCATCTCTTGTCTCAGTGATATTGTTCTATCAAAAGAGGCAAGTAGACCTTCTCATATCCCATTTCCATCTCTTGTCTCAGTGATATTGTTCTATCACAAGATATGGTATCTTGGTCCTCCTGACTCCATCAAGACTCTGTTGGGATCCATACACGCAATGAATTAAAACTTATGAATCCCATCGGAGGATCCATCAATAGTGTTTAAATCAAGGTTAAAAGAATCCGAATCTTACCTATGCCGAACTATTTGGAATGGTGGGCTACCTTCTCGATCAGTAGAAGTCGACTCTTCGAATCGCCTTCCTCTACCGGTATCCACACGAATAACCTCGAACACAGACCGCACATGCTAGCGCCTTCAGTATTCTCGCGTCTCTCTATATTCTCTCTAGGGTTTCTCGCGGCTTTCTAATATGCTTGACAAAAGTCCCGTCGTTTTTTCTAAACCTGGTAGGCGTATTATATTCAAAATTAATCCTCATTAATTTCGAAATTCAAATTTTGAATCTGGATTAAAAATATATATTAATTAAATCTATCTGATAGATCTAATCTAATCTATTTATTCAATCCAAATTAAAAGCCTTCTGATTTAATTTATCTCTATAAATTAAATCCGAGAAATGATATCTATCTTTTTTTTATGTCAAATCGGGCAAGATGCCCAGCTTCAGCCTTGTATTATAACTGAACATGGGAAAGCAACTCCCACTTCATCCTAGAACAAACATTGACAGACAGTAGTGGGAGGTGTAGTAAACACAGCTTTAACATCCTCCACACAGAAACTAAAATTAGCTAAAGTATCTGCACACATGTTACCCTCTCTATACACATGTACAATTCTAAACTTTGCAAATTTCCTCAAGAATCTGCATATTGCCGACACCAGACTGAACCCAACCTCCTCTGCCACCTGTAAATCAGACAGAACAGATACCACAGATAGAGAGTCACATTCGACAATAATATTCTGAAAGTTACAACTATAAGCTAATTCCAGGCCTGAAAAAACAGCCCACAACTCAACTCTGATGGCAAAACAACGTCCCAATTTCCTAGCAAATCCACCCAACCATTCTCCACAGCATCCTCGGATAAGCCCTCCATAACCAGCTGCTTGTTCACCCCCTCTTGAAGCCCCATCCACGTTTATCTTCACCCACTCCACAGGAGGGGCAACCCAACTTATATACTGTTCTTGTTTCTGGCCCATGACCCTTCCAAACTCAACCCTTGCAGCTTTGATATTCTCAACATATTTTAACACCACCACCTCCAGATTTTCAGGTAGGGAAAAACCTTCCTTAAACAGCCCCCTATTTCTCCAGCCCCACAAAAACCAGCAGGCTACACCAAACACTAACGCCCATTCATTGGTTGAAATACTCAGATTCCAGACGAACCAACCCCTCCCCTGTAACGAGAAGAAATCAGAATCAGTTTCCACACGCCTTAACTTCAGCCACAACGCCCTTGCCACTCTACAATCTCTTAAGACATGCATTACAGTTTCTGTCTTATCAATGCACCGATGATAGTTGCTAATACCTCCCATGATTCTGTTTCTTCTCACACCCGTAAGAAGCCTTTCATGCATTGCAAGCCAGAAGAAAACTTGTATTCTCCTCGGCCCTTTCCACTTCCAGACCTTATTCCACACATTCCCCTCCCTGTTCTGTTCAGCTCTCAGATCATGGTACATCTCAGCAGCAACATACTTTCTGTGCAGCCCCGATCCCCATTTTAAGGAATCATTCCCATTCAATTCGCTTGGTGGCAACACAGCCATTATCAACCCAATTCCATCCATGTTAACCATTCCCCCAATCTTTTCCATATCCCACTGGCCATCTCTATGGACCATATCACTCACCATTAATTTTTCTTCCTCATTTTCCAAATGCCTCAGACATTTCTCTATTAGCTTCCTTCCGTCTCCCAACCATACATCAGACCAGAAACTAATCTCTCTACCATTCCCACCTCCCAACATGCTTTACTCACTACACTAGGCCATATCCTAGCCAAATTTTTCCACACCTCCGAATCAGATTTCCTCCACACCACTCCTTGCTTTAAGTCCTTATTTCTCCCATATTTACCTATTTATTTAATTCAATCTGAGATACTATATCTCAATTTAAATTAAATGATATCTTTATTCGAAATTAATTCTGAGATACAATATCTCTATTTGTTTTAGATATTTAATTTATCAAATAAATTAAATACAAACAAATATTATATAATAATATTATAATCTTTATTAAATAATATTATTATATTAATTTTGAATTATATATATATATATCCATTCTAGGCATTGGAAGCTTGAAACTCCTCTCTGGCCCGATCCTTCTCCTCGGTGACCTTGTTTAGATTGGCATTATCTTTCAAGGCTTCAAGTTCATGCCTCATTTGGTCTCTCTCCTTCGTCCGTTGGAGCAAAAGGGCATTAGTTGTGGCATATTTGTTTTTCAGTGCCGCGTATGGCCGGAGTAGAAAGAGAGCCTTGAAGCCTTGTTCTTCCAATGTTGCGATCTCTTGCTTCTCGGACTTGGAAAGGACCGATGGTGCTTGAAATTAGGTAGGAGGATAAGTAACATCGAAAACCTCTTAGGTCACCCCAGTCTCCCAAAGGATCCCACTAGACCGTGCGGCCTGGGTGACTGGCGTCTCCATGAAGGTCGAGGAGGAAGTTGTGTAAGTCTGTGAAGCAAGGGTTGGAACTTCAAGAGGAGGAGCATCCACGGCTTGTTTTCCCTTGGATTTTTTAGAAGGCCCTTCATCATGTCTCGTCCCGGTCTTGGGCACTGCACGCTTTTGGGGAGCTCCAGGGGCAATCGCCTCTTTGCTAGGAGCAGCTTTTGGAGCCACGACGGGGTTATCCGAGGTCAGCGTTGCTTGGGCAGTCGAGGTAGCCGGAACGCCCTCTGGAACATGCTGTAACATCCCAAATTTTTGGACCAGAAGGTTGGAAATAAAACTGAGATAAGAAGGCTTCTTGCCAGTAGAGTTCAAAAGTCTTAAGCTTATTATGAGGAAAAGCTTAAAATAATCATTAAAATTATTTTGGACTTTGAGAATTTGGGAAGGTTATGAAATAATATTTTGAGGATATAGAAATATTATAATGAAATTAGTCATGGGAAATTTAGTCTGGATAAATATTAAAATTAATATTTGGAATTTTAAAGTTTGAATAATATATGGAAATAAATTAGGAAATTTTGGCTTGAAATAATTATGAGAACAATTAAATTGGAAAAGGTATATAGGTGTAGAAAGTGAGTGTTGTGTATATACTTGTGGCATATACTTATGCATGTGCATGGCATGTGTTTCTATTCATGTAAAAACAACTAATTCATTGGTACAACATGCAACATATACTCCCTCAATTATCTAATACTCAAGCCCAAACTCCCTTTATCCGGCCCACATACTCACAACACACACACATAAACTCTCCCTAATTCTACTTCACGCATAAACAACAAACACACTTCACTTCATTCTCATTTCCACTCTCCTGTCCTCCAAACCTCACGGCCCATGAATGATATACACTACCCAACTCATTGCTAATTATCCATCAGCACGCTTTCGTCATTTGGCCAACTGCAACACGTTAAGAAGAGTCAGAGTATCAACGAAAGCAGATCACACCATGATTCCACGCCAGCAAACCTTACTTTCGGCTGTCCACTGTTCACGCAAGAACAGACTCTCATGCTTCTTGAGCCCAACACCGCTCTTCTTCCCATTATAACCAGAAAAGCAACGGAGAAAGAGGGGTCTCGAGAAAGAGAGACTCATTCTTTCATTCAGAGAGAACGAGAGTGGGAGCGTGAGAGAGGGAGTTGAGAGAGAAGGGAAGAAGACGAAGAAGCAGAAGACAAGACACAGATAAATAGAGGCAGAAAATGAGAACGAGAGGAAACACCGAAGGAAGCAACCAAGGTGAGTCCTTAGAGCCTTCCCCTTCTAGTTTCTGCACGTGGGTCCTGAGTTTAAAGCTTCCAAGTTCGTGGTTTTTGCTGCTGCACATGAGGCACCTCTGTTTTTCGAACTGAAAACAGAGTGGTCTTGTGAGCTTCTGTTTCTATGGGAAACATTTGATTTTTTGCACGAAATTTTAATGGAATATAGTAGACTCAATAAGGTTTAAAAAGAGCCAAATAACATCCAAAATGGACGTGTAGATTGAGAGATATGATTTTCCAAAGTTGAGCCAAAAACCTGGAACGTTTCGCACTTTCAGAGAGTAGACCAATTTCGGTCTTGCTTTTGAAATGGAAAACCCTTGAGTTTTTCCTTGAGATTTTTACAGTAAATAGTAGACATATCAACCTTTCCAACGAGCCAAAGAAAACCCAAAACGGATGTGTAGAATGAGAGATATGATTTTCCAAAGTTTAGCCAAAATTTGGAACGTTTTCGCACTTCCAAGAAACAAGACCTTTCGGGCTAGATTTTGAAATTGCAAACCTTTGATTTTTTTCCTTGAAATTTTTACAGTAATTATTAGACTCAATAAGGTTTAAAATTAGCTTTGGAACACCTTAAACGGAGGTCTATATCTCGAGATATAATTTTTGGAACTTGAGTCATAATTTTGGAAAGTTATATGGACAATGATCACGTTTTTGAAATCTAGGAAAGATATAGTGTGTTATGGCTATTGGTATTATTTTTAAGTGAAATTATACATGCTAAGTAACACGTAGTTTTTGGAAGCACCTCATTTGGATTTTTGTAGAATTAATTACGAATATTCAAAGTTTAATCAGAAAATTCTGGACATTGTTTGTATTTTTCGAAAGTTGGAAATTTTCCCAGTTATAAATCAACTTGGTGACTTTAATTTATGAAAATAGACTTATCAAGGTTTAAGTAGAAATTGGAATCACTCTATTTGGAGTTGTATCGGTCAAGTTATGAATTTTCTAAATTCTCAGAAAAATTAAAGACTAAATTTTTGATAAGTCTTAAAAGAGTAACGTAAGTTGTTAATAGTGCATAACCTTGAAAGTAAAGGTTCTTCTTTTGGATAACTTGTCTATTAAGGGTTATAAAGACTCTAAAGTGACAAGGACAAACCTTCTTAACATTTTTAAATGACATGACTCTTAATAAAATAGATAAATCAATAATAATAAATATTATTATTATTTATTAAGAAGTGTATCTTTAGTAAGGGAATTTTTAGGGGTTAATCTATTTTTAATCCTCTAAAAATAATTCGTGTAATTAGATACTTTGCAACGCAAATAGTGACTAATGACAATGATAAACGTTTATAGGCATACCTTGACACCTCTACCGATCCTAACAATTCCGAACAAAGTTAAGGATTCAAGTTTGAGGTGGGTAAATGTTATCTTATTAGTTTGTATGTACGTATCCATGTATGACTAACCATGTTTGCTAGATAAATTGCTTATGTGTATCCTAGCTATGGATTGGGACTGCGTGTCCCAAAGGGCTGCGGTCCTTGGCCGTTAGCTGCAATTAACGGTGCGACTTGTTTTATCTAGATAAATGTATCCGAGCTATGGATTGGGGTTGCGTGTCCCAAAAGGCTGCGTTCCTTGGCTGTTAGTTACGGTTAACAGTGCGACTTGTTTTCTCTGCAAATTAATCTATGCTTAACATGTGGAATGTTGTCATTTGTATATCATATTTGCATATAAGATTAACTGTTACCCCTGGGGTTCATTCATTTGACCTCCAGACCCATGAAAGAGATAGGTAGTGGATCGGATCGAGAGGAAAGAAGCAAACTGTAAGGGTTACAGCAGAAACAGGGACTTTTGAGATAATATGATTAGATGGACTGTATAATTTCGTTTATCATTTGTCTATTTTGGATTACTATATTAAGAACCCACTATGTGATAGATTTGAATCGCGAAAAATTTATCCTTAGTTTTTCAAACTAAGTTATTTTATGAAAGTTTTATTCCGCAATTAAGTCGTCCAAATCATTTCGATGCCTATGCGCTATAACTCTGATGAATAAGGGCGTCAAAAAGACGGGCATTACAAATGCTCAAAAACGTGAAGAAATCTTGGCCTCCCCATATTTCGATCTACAAAATAAAAGCAAAGTATTAGTGGCTTGGTTAGCAAAGGACAAAGAGTAGACAATGCTACATATAAACAATATTCGTACTCGGAGCTGATCGTTTTCTAATTAGAGATGTGGGGATATAGTCGACCGAGTCCACAAGGTTATCTGGCTCACTAGCAAGCTTCATAAGGGTCATTATGGCCTCATCCTCGGCGTCAGAAAGACTGTTGGCCGATGGGGCAAAGGCCATGGGTGAGAGTTTGTGGTGACCTGTACACAAGTACAAGGGGAATCGTTTTTCCACTTCACCGGATTTATGAATTTGAAGGAACCACGACAGTTGCCCAGGTTCGGCAACAACCTTAAAAAAGGCGGTCTTGAAGCCTTTCCACGAGTTGGTAAAGGGTTTGAGAAATTTGCGATCGTGGGCAGCTCGAAGCGAGGTTCAGCTGAACCATGTGGTGCTTCCTTGGAAACGACATTGGTTTCTAAAGGGGTGAAGAAATGACAAAAAACTTGAACCGTACAGATGATGTTATGCTCTTTACCAAAGCTCTCAAACGCGATGGCGAAAGCCCAACCGTTGGGATGAAGTTGTGAGAAAGCCAGATGCAAGTGGTTAAGGAGACATATTTGGTAGTCAGTGAAGGGAAACCACAAGCCAAGCCAGGTAATAACATCTTGATAAAAGTAAAAATAGTGGGGATCCTTATCACTCGATTGGCATGAGGCGACCGACTCGTCTGCTTGAGGCCAACATATGACATATCCTTCCCCACCTCGGACGACATGTACAACCTCCTCTGCAGTCATTGCATTCTTATAGCGGGTCACAGCAGAACTAACCAAAGGGCCCAGAGTAGTGAGGACTTTAGGGGAATCATAAGGGCCTGACTTTCCCATCATGGATTATTTGGTATGGTGTGAAGACGAAGCCATCTATACCTATCATAAAGGAAAAAGGTAAAAGTCAGAATTTGGGAGTATACCTGACACAACAGAACTATTTGGGTGAAAATCAAAAGATGCCAGGCTGGGTTGATTCAAATGAGCAGAAGCCAGAATGGCTTGAGAAATAAGGTTGCACCAGCAGTTGGCCAAAACCAGGTCGACTGGATCACGATCAAGTCTAGCGAGATCAATGCTTTTGTAGCAACACTCATCACTGGGCGTTGGACCCCAAGTTTGAAAAGCCAGTATAAGGGAGTTTACACCTAAGTCTGGATTTGGAACTCGTGAAGAAGACCCTAGGGGGTTGATGTTTGGCTTATGGGAGGAAGGAGGTGGAACTCGAACATTTCCCCTGCTCCCCCTTCCCCTGGGATTATCAAGTAAGCTTCCTTTTTCTCTTCCTCAGAAGGGAGTATTGACCAGAACCATAATTTTTTGGGTCCAGAGAGTTTCTTAATTATCTCTCTATCTTCTTCAGGAATGGGCTTAATGTACATGTCTATAGGCAAGTCAGGCTAGGGATCCATTAGGTTGTGGAAGAGAGAGGAAAAGAAACGATACTGGCGGTTTTCTTACCCCAAAAGCTCAGAAACTTACCCAGAAAACTCAGAAACTTACCCAGAAAGACCTAAAAACTTACTGAGGAACCATCCAGAAAATTGGAAAACTAGTGTTTTGGCGAATGCAGCCAAAGATAGAGAAGAAGAAGTAAGGCAAAACTGAAGGAAGCAGGGAAATAGTGAAGAGTACCTGATTTTAGTAAAAGTTGAAGAAGACTAAGAGAGCTTTGGTGAGAAGAGAGCTTCTGGCAAGGACAAATTTACTCTGAAAGAACAAAGAAACTTCTGAGCGTAAAGTGGTAGAATGACAAAGCAAGCGCGAATATATAGGCGTTGTGAATTTGAAGAGTTAGGGGTAATAGTGCCAAGCGCGAATATATAGGCGTTGTGAATTTGAAGAGTCAGGGGCAGTAATGTCAACAGGCGCTGAGAATTAGGGTTAAAACCCTAAAAAGTGCAATGATGATTGATAGGAAATGACGTGAGCATTAAATGTGCATGAATATCAAAGACGGCAAAAGTGGCCAAACCGCGTAAGGCGACGGTTGCATGCCATGACGCGGATACGCATACAGCTATCAGTGGCATTGCAAGAGGAGTCCGTTCATATTCAAACTTTTTATGACATCTTGGATTGGGGGCAACACATGACAAGGATAAGAAAGTCTGGCAACTCGGAATCTAAAGTGCAAATGAGGGATAAGAAAGTCCGGCAACTCAGATTCTAAAGTGCAAATGCGAATCTCAGCTGACATAAAAATAATTGTCAAGTCATACCAAACTCGGCATGCGCGTGAGGGGGCAGGTTGAAAACAAACTCGGTGAGCATCTAAATGGAGATCAGAGGAATCAAGCTGAAAAACTCAAATACTCAAAGTCCGGGTTAGGCAGTTAATTAACCTCGGCAGATCAAAGACCTGAAATATCGAGCTTGGGGGCAACTGTTATGGACCACATAATGGGCTTGGCAGATATGAGGCCCAATAAGGGCACTTTATGACAGGATCTCTCCTTAATCAGGTAAAACGCTAATCACCCAATGATTATGCCTATAATCCTAAACATTACAGGTAGTGGAGCAGGCATTTGCAGATTGTGGAGGCGCATGTTGCCTGAGGAACAGACACACAGCGAGTGAACTGAAACCCTAGGTGATCTCTATAAATAGGAGGATACCCACCAGGTGCACTATCCCAATTCTCGATTCTATTATTTACCATACAGTTACACTAAGCACACACCCCACCCCTTATTGGCGATCAGCCATCCTGGTATTGCTCAGTGATCTTTCTCCCTTACTGGTATCTTCCATATAGATATCTATAAGGGCATATTGGCATCCCTTTCGATACACTTCTTGTAGCTACCTTTGGGAATCCTTTGATCCAACATAAACTACAAACTAGTCCATTGAGGCTAGACATTTGTGTTCTATATTAAAACAAAACTCATGAACAAAACTATCAATTTCAATAGAGGAGCAACTAGGAACTTTCTTCATTCCTCTATCATTTAATCTAGTTCTTATTCTTGCTACATCATCCCATCTTCCTACTTTGCTTATATGTTTGGTAAAAGCATGTATGCTCCTGTATTTTCGTGTTCTAATTTAAAGAGGTGATCGCAACATATTCACCTAACTCAATATGTCCATGAACTCTACATGCATTAAGCGAGAGAACCTCGATAGCTCCATCGGCTCCACTTCCATATTTTTAATCATATTGTTTGCTTCTTGGAATTTCCCGCTTTAGCTAGGAGATCTATCATGCATCCATAATGTCAAGCTTTGGTACAATCTTATAATTTTGGACCATTGATTCAAAATACTAGCATCCGAGATCCACCAAACCACCTTGGCTACAGCGAGATAAAACTCCAACAAATGTGATGTCATCAGGTTGGAGTTCCCCATTGGCCATTTTACAGAAGAGCGTTAGAGCCTTTTCTGGATGTCCATGCATGGCTAAGCCTGATATCACTGCATTTCATGAAGCAACAATAGTATAATTCATACTTTTGAACACTTGTTCTGCCATCTCAATGCAACCGCATTTCGCATACATGTCAATGAGACTCGTCTGAAGAGAAACATTGCTTGTGTTCTTAAAGTTTTTATCTATATATGCATGAATCCATTTGCCAAGGTCAAGAGCACCTAGGTGAGTGCATCTGGAAGAATGGCCAAAAAAGTGACGTCGTTAGGCTTTATGTTTGATCTAAGCATGAGATGAAAGAGTGACAAGGCTTCTTTGTATAGATTCATATGAGAATAACCACCAATCATAACATTCCAAGATCACATCTCTTCCAACTATCCCATCAAATAATTCTCCAGCAGTATCAATCTCACCACACTTCGAATACATATTAGTAAGAGCATTGGTTAACTGAAGATTGGAACTAAGCCCATGTTCCTTAATCCAAGAGCTTATCCATTTTCCAAATTCCAATGATCTTGATTGAGCACAAGAAGAAAGAGAAGTCACCGAAGTACTCTGATTAGGGGACACATTTGCTTTTAGCATCTCACAAAAGCAAGAAAGTGCTTCTTCAAAGCGATGACACTACATCCTTCACTGGAATTTCATCAAATAATTGCCGAGCATCATCTACATAACCCTCTAATAGATACCCAGAGATCAAAGCTGTGAAAGAAACAACATCGCATGTACAATGTTACTATCAAAAATCAATCTAGCATTATCCAAGTCCCCAATCCAAGCATACATAGTAATAAGTGAAGTATGCACATCAGCATCTGATGCAAACCCAAGTTTCAAAATATGAGCATGTACTTGTTTCCATTCATAGATAGCCTTGATTTTAGCACAAGACTTGAGAAGAAATGGGAAAGTATAAGAGTTTGGCTTGATGCCTGAATTCATCATATGAGCATAAACTTGTATGGCCAAAATCGAAGAGGAGCTCAACCAGTGACCCCGAATTATTGTGTCCCACATGATCAAGCTTGGTTTTTCAATGGACTGAAACAATGAGAGAGCTTAAGAGAGATCGCCAAAAGGTGAAACAACAAAGAATTGGATGGGCTTAATTTGTGCCAAGGGGGTATTGTAGAGGCCAATCTTGATGGTATACGAGTGAATTTGTTTGAGGGTTTGAATGCTTTTGCATTTGGACAGGAGGTCAAGCGATGGCTGGTGTTGGAGGAGCTTTTGGATCCTCACATGGCCCCATGTTTGTCCCATTTAATCCAAAAAGAAGCCCTTAATTGGTCCTTATCGATCTCCTTTCCACCGGTTAATCTCCTTTGGGACCTGTACTTTGTGTTTGGGCTTAAATACAGATAAAATCATATGATTTTCTCTATCTCCTCATGTGGACGAAAATACCTCCTTAAAGGGTAAGAACTTGACTTTTCTACCCCTATAATCATTACTTACTTTTTGCTTTTTAACCCCGCAGTGACACGTGTCCTTAAGTAATTATTACAACTGACTTTTTATCTCCAAAAACTCAGGGTATACCCAGCTGCCTTGAAAATTCCATATACTTATTTATACTGGCATATTTTCACTCAACTAATTGTCCTATACCTTAGGACATAGTTAGGTGGCATCTTTTCCAACCAAATATATACCGTATAGGTCTTCTGTGCCCCTTTTCCATTGGCACTTTAATTCCACAGTTTATACATACTAGGTCCACTGACCTGTATAGCTGAGTTACTTGTACCGAGAGGCTTCCTACTTTCGTCATTCTTGGGACTCTACCCAAACCGGGCTTAGTTGTCTGCCTCCTTTAGGCTTATTCTTCAAATCTCTGAGTCTGAAACTCAGGATATTACATTTCTTCCCCCGTAAACTTAGTCAGAGGTAAATATCAATCCCAACTACCTCTAAAATCCAAGACACAAGCTCATATTATATCTTCAAGTGTTTGGATAGTTCTTTCTGGCTGATCATCAGTGCTGGGATGATAAGCGGTGACGAATTTCAATTTTGTTCCCATTACCTCATGTAATGATTGCCAATTCGAAAAGTAAATTGGGGATCTCTATCAAAGATGACATTTTTATTATTTCTTTTCTATACATGCTAACTAGACATGTAACATAGTCGTAAGACATAATTTTACTCACTTCTGGGGTTATGCATGCTCACAATGCACACATCGCGTTCGTATACTATTCTTTTTTATTTTGTACCCAAGTGTAGTACTTAATTACACAGGACCAACTGTCCATCTTCATAGTGCTTGGTTACGCAGATCTTACTGCCGGATTCATTTACTACTTGGCTTATCATATTCTAGCCCTTTGGCTTATTCTATTACCATAACGCAGGATTTTCTCGCCTATCGCCTAGGGAATCACCTTCAGGCCTTAGGCATCTCATCTACCACTTGGTACAGACCGTATGGTTTGCCAGGCTCAAGAGGCACACTAGACACACTAGTCTAAAGTCACCATGCCAGTAAGTATTCCTCACAGTGCTAAGCATCACAGGTCTTACAGCCCATGGACACCGCCCCATGCAATCCTTGCACACTGGGTCTTACTGCCTCGAGCCTCTACTCATCTATTACGTTTAAGCTTCCTCAAATTTAAAGCTCTCAAACCATTTTCCTCTTGCTTAGCACGGTAACTGGCAAATTCTATCTAATTTAACCGGTTCAAATTTCTAGCCAATTCTATCAGTTTCTGTTCCTGTATCAACATAATTACCTGTTGAACATAATTAGTTTTGATGATGTCTTATATAGATGCCATTATTAAGAGCAAAAAGATTGTATAATATATTTATCTCCCACATTGACTAACTACTATGTATTTAATGTAGATTAGTCCAAGATGAATTATAGAGATGAATCAAGAAGGAGATAAAAGATTATAGAAATAAGAAATTGCAGAGAATGTCAAGGAAGCAAGAAGTTATCAAAGTATTTTGGGAATAATCAAGAAGAAGAGGAGATGTTGAAGAAGGTAGAACTTGCGGAGAATGATGAGTCCAAGTTGAATGATGAAAAATGATCAAGAGAAGAGAAGAAAGAAAAAAATTGAATTGTGGAAAATGATCAAGAGAAGAGAAGAAAGAAAGAGTTAAATTGTAGAGAATAATCAAGAGAAGAAGAAAGAAAGGAAGAACTTGATGAATGGATTGTGAATATCATTATTCAAGCTTTTAGATTGGTACTAAAAGTCTCCACGATGATATGGAAGTTGGAATGGCTCAAATCGGAGTTAAAATAAGCAAAATCAAGCTTTGAGATGAACTAACTCGAGCCAGGAAGTCTAAACTCGAGTTAGAACATTTTCTACAATGTTTTGCGCATCTATAGGAGTTGACTCGAGCCAGAAAATCATAGACTCGAGTTTGACTCAAAACTCGAGCCATACATTTTTTGGCTCAAGCCAATAGTGATTTTCAGCAACTCTGTTTACCTCTGTTTCACGTTTCAGCTAGGTGAGGTCTGGTAATTCGAAGATATCTCCCAAATCACAGATCAAATTGAGGTGAAACCATTTTTTTATGAAACTAGACTCCCAATGCGTCATCTTGATTAAGGTTCAAGTCCAAAGTAGTTCAGAAGAGAGAGATATGAATTTCACAAGTTGGTACATCAATTAACGTCACACAGCTGACCAAGGTTTGGTATTTTTGGTGTATTTCACAGTATACAAATCCAATTAAGCTGAAACTAATGGAATATGAAAGTAGACTCAAAATTCGTTCCATCAAGAGTTGAACCAACCAAAACGGAGTTCAGACCAGGGAGTTATGGCTTTCGAAAGTTGACACCCAAAATTCTGGAACCATTTCAGCATAGGCTCGGTTTTCTGGAAATAGCTCACATTATACACAACCAAATGAAGTGAAATGAATTCCATATGAATCTAGACTCAACAAGTGTTTCACAAGATTTTGGAAGCAACCAAGTTTTGATAAGCTCTTACCTCGAGCCTTCACTTACCACCTCAAGCCAGAGAGAACTCTTTCGAAAATATTCAAAACGTTTTATTGAATATGACTCGAGCTAGGATTTTGATGCATCGAGTTTGGGCATAGACTCGAGCCATGGTTTTTCTACCTCGAGTTGAAGAATATTCAAAATCTAAGTAATCAATTGGAAATTGACTCGAGCCAGAATTTGTTTAACTCGAGCCTAGCCGAGTCAGAGAGCAAAAGTCTTTCAAGAAGGCCATTTGACTCGAGCCAGGGAGTAACAACCTTGAGTCAAGGCAAGGCCGAGAGTTAGACGTTTTGAGAAGAATTTTTTACTTGAGCCACAAGTCCAAACTCGAGCCACATTATCAGAATCCTTCGGTCAAATGTTCAAAGTGCAATTGACTCGAGCCAAACTAGTTTAACTCGAGCTAATATTTCTCTGATTTTAAATCACCGTGTTCGAAATCTTGTTTCTCATCAAGAACATCTAGATGAATACCAAAAGGACTTATACTACTTCTTAACATTATTTATATCATTTGTGTATAAGTTTCAGGTGATTAAAGTGGGTCGAGCTCAACGACCAAAAACCAACAGAAGCTCCAACGGTAATTTTCTCCAATGATCAAATGGTTCCAACGGTCATATACGCTCACAACGCTTATATTTAAAACTGGAAGATGTAATACCTTAAAAATCTGACTTAGGGTAAATATCATAAATTGGTAGAGCATACCTATTGAAAATAGGTGAATATGAGGTCTCAAACACCTTGTATTGAATTTATCTTATTATTAGGACAATTTCTCTTGAGATAAGATAATGTGCGAAAAGGTCCTTAAAACGTTAGATAAATTGCAAATAGGTCCCTAAAATATTTATGGGTTATAAAATACCCTGAAAATGTTATAAAGAGGCAAATAAATATTTATTTGAAATAGGGAAGAATATTGTCCCTAATTTAGGTAATTTATTAAATTATTACATTGGAAAAATTAAAGGAGAAAAATCAAAAGTATTGTCGGGCCATAATTGACCCCATGATTTTTAATATTTTACATGGAGTGTAAAATACCAATGTCAGACCAATAGTTGTGAGATAATATTTAATCCTAATTAAGAAAATTATCAACAATTAGTAAGGGATTAAAAAAGTAATTATTGGCTAGTTGTTTAAGAAATGAATAAGGTAAAAACCTAAGGGTTTAATTAGCCAATGGATTAATTATTAATTAAGGTAATTAAGGCATAATCTAAGTAATTCAAAAGAGTTGAAAAAGTCAAGATTTGTGGTTGGGAAAAACGAAATTATTGAGGGGAAAAGAAGAAGAAAAATTGAAGATGATGAAGTAGGAAACTTAGTGTAGAAGTATTGAAAAGTCAAAGTTTGTGATTGGCCAATAAGAACACATGCACATGGGATTGTTGCAAGTGGATAGCAACATCTTTTGTCCAAAAATAAGCCTACAATTCAGAAATCAAAAGAGAAAAAGGAGAGAGAAAAGTTGTATGTTGAATTTAGATTACCGAAATGCCCTCACACTTTTGCCTATAAATAGAGGCCTTTGCCTCTTCACAATTCACACCAAAATTGAAAGTAGGAATATTACCAAGAGGGGGGGTGAATTGGTATTATTGAATTTTCTTCTAAGTTTAAATCAAAAGAAGCAAAGGAAGAAGATAGAGATGAACACAAGGCAATTTATACTTGTTCGGTCCTAATCCTTGAGCTACGTCCAGTCCCCAGATACACTCCGGGATTTCACTAACTTGCGATCAAATGA
Source organism: Acacia pycnantha (assembly GCA_025563575.1). Lineage (NCBI taxonomy): Eukaryota > Viridiplantae > Streptophyta > Magnoliopsida > Fabales > Fabaceae > Acacia > Acacia pycnantha. Next base: position 635,357 of record JAMWYP010000243.1, on the reverse strand, counting down.
TTACACACTCTGTAACACTCGGAGCAATTCTCACTCTTGAATTACACTTCCCCTTACAAGTTGTAATCAAATAACCCAATCCCAAAGTCCCACAACTTTGAGATTCTCACAAGGAAATGATAGCTGAAGGATAACTCTCTATATGAGCAGATAACTCTAAGCACTGAAGTACATGGTATTACAAGATATCAACCGAGAGTATTACAGAGTATTGGATGAAAGTATTCGAAAGTATCTGACAAGAGTATAGCGGAACTAGACTCTTGCAAGTATCTTTCTGATTCTCTTTGTGCGTTTGCTCTGTAGTTGTGTGTTGTGAGCAGGTGGTTCTTCATCTATTTATAATGCTTTGAAGATGATCATTGATGCTGCCATATTGAATTCCATTAATGCCCATAATCTGATCGGATTGTTTGTGATTCTCTTTTGATGATATTGCCGTTGGAGTGTCTTGATCGTCCAGGATACTTGCTGTGATGAGAATGTCATTAATGAATCAAGATTTGGGGCTGTCTGTTCGTTCAAAAGAGATCCTCACGATTTGTCCGTTTTGCATCATTTTCATAATCAATTTATCAGATATGTGTGACCCATGGAGATTTCGAAATGATCCTGTACTGTTATTCAAATATTTGAAAAGATATGAGTAAATCGGTCAGGAAACAAATCATTAAAGATCCTCATTAATAGTATTGATTTCCAGAATCGCGATCCAGAAGTCTCGACACAAGCGGAGGTATGATTACGAACGTACTCGAGTATTAAATTCTAATACTTGGGTATCTAAGTGATTAAGGTATACCGGAAGCTTTGGAATTCGATTATACTCGAGTATCCCATACTCATACTGCGGTATCATGTGGTTCGAGATATAACTGAGGCTTTGAGCTTTGTCTATACTCGAGTATTTATTATTCATACTCGGGTAGCTATGTGGTCGAGATACTCGGGTAGCCTTTAATCCTCGAGGACGAGTAGCTCTCTGTAATACTCGGGTATCACCATGCCCATACTCGAGTAGCATAGCAGATTTGGTCAATGCTCTGATTAAATACTCGAGTATTACTTATCAATACTCGGGTAGTGTTTCTGAAACAGCTTAACCAACAGTGTTAAAAGAATTATACTCGGGTATTATAAATGGATACTTGAGTACACATTAAAGCACACATTTAAACTTGATTCAAAATCTTAAATGATTTCAAGTCTTGTTATCATCAAAACTTTGAGAGCTAACAAAAACCACTCTTAGAAAGTGTAGAGAGAAGTTAGAGAGGAGCTCTGGAGAAAGTTGTAGTGAAGTTCTTCAATGGGTAAGTTCTTCGGTTCTAGTCTTTAGTTCGGTAGTTCTTGAAGTTCTAGGGTAGAAGTTGTTTTGATCTTTAATCTTCCAGTATGTTTTAGATATCATGTCTTAGGATTAAATATGATATTTATTTTGGAAAATATGTTGGATTAGGAGTTATGTCAAAATTTTGGAAGATTAGAGTCAAAGTAACGAAGTGCTGGCGAAATTCCGCCGATTAGGGGGTCAGGGGTAAAATGGTCATTTATGACTAAAATGTATGTCATAATGTCTGATCATTAATAAATACATTGTTATCTTGATAGGATATCCCTGATTACGTTCTGACCTACTGTCATACCGTATTCCACCAGAAATACCGTATAACGTCAACGAAGGTACGTTCGGCGTCTTTGTAACACTAACTCTGATGTTTATTGTATGCATATGTGTATATTGTTTGTCATCCAATTGTACTATTTTCTGTCATCCGATTGTACTATTGTCTGTCATCCGATTGTACTATTGTCTGTCATCCGTCTGTACTATTGTCTGTATACCGACTGTACTATTGTCTGTACTCCGACTGTACTATTATCTATCATCCGACTGTATGATTGTCTATCATCTGACTGTATTATTGTCAGTGTGCCTTAACTTTACTCTGATTGTATTGTTATTGTCGTGCATATCTGATCATGTACATTTCTCATTGTGCCTTAACCTTACTCCGACTGTATTGTTATTGCCATACATATCTGATATGTATACCTTATGTCTGACCGTAGTAAATGTACCCTATGTCGTAGTAGTAAATGTTGCCAGAGTTCTATGAATGTCTGTCGTACATATATGATGTATGTAATCATGAGGTTAACCGTTACCTGGGGTTCGATGCATGGACCTCAGCTCTTAACTTAGCTTCAGGGACGGAAGGACCGAGGACCGATGATAGAGGCAAGCAGGCCGCATAGAAGACCCGGTGAAGACTTCTTTATGTTGTTATGTACTTTTGAAACACTCTTGTAACACTGTTTAAACTGACAAGACATACTACCATGGGTACTTTGAATATATACCAGTTACTCTTACGCTCCGGTGCTCTACTCTGATGTTTTTGAAATGATGTTTGATGAAAAAAAATATACTACTTTTAGAAACGGGATGTTACAGAAGGATTACTCAATTCTCTTCATTAACTATAAATGGAGAAGCATTCAAAATAGACAGAGAGACAAGAATTACTGACTTTATTGTCAAAATGTCAATACTCTGACATTTATATCACTTACTCTCCAATTATTTCAATGATCATATAATTTACCTTTGATAGTGAGATTATTTGTAATGTACTTCAGTGCTTATCTTATTCACTTTTGAGAGATAGAAGATTCATTGTTCATCTTATCATCTTATCCAAGAGTTACTCAAGATTGGGTAATCTATCCTTACGGTGTGTTAGGGGGACTATCTCGGTAAGAGATTTGTAAAAGGCTGCACAAGTGCCCGGCTAAACTTGTGGGTTTGTAAAGACTTCTCTTGTTCCATATTAAACAAGAGGATAGTGGATTGAAAATCTCAAGTGGAGCTTGGGGACTGGACGTAGGTCAAGGATTGGGCGAACCAGTATAAATCTCGGTTTTCATATTCTCTTCCCTTATCTCTTATATTTCCAGCATATACATTTGAAAGACTGACTATCACTTTATAAATTATTACCGTTGTATGAACTGCTTTCAGTAAGTTGCAAAAGATTTTCAAAGTTATCTAAATTTTTATCGGACACCCAATTCACCCCCCTCTTGGGTGATAGCCAGGTCTAACATTACCAACTGCACCACTTTTCATTTCAAGACAACAGCGACGACATTCATGTCACCGCTTACTATGTTGTTTCATACTCAACATTTAGAATTTTAACATATTTGAAAATCTTTGTGGTCGCAATATATTTCACAATCTGCACTATACAAAAAGTAGTAGTGCTATCATATTTCCAAATTCAATTGCTGCCAACTCGACTTTTTTTTGGTGAAAACAATTCGTTGCCGGTCTAATTTTAGAAAACATTTGTTATCGGAACAACTTTATGAACGAGATTATTCATTTCAAAAATTCAACATTTGAAAGCTCTTGCCACCACTTCAACCTCTCGGTACAACAGCACATCCCAATCTTTTCATACACAACCACCGAAGTGGCAACGCATTTGTAGGCCAATGTGGGAGAGTTTCTGTCCCTTCCCAGGACCTAGTGTCCACACTGCACATACAATAACAGGCAACCTACTGGAATCCCATACCGGGACAAAGGACCATCGTCCATGAAGCCCTGCTCCAAACGTAGACAACTGACATAGAAGGCCATCAACTCCATTTACATCTCAGGCTCTATCCTTGGATACTCGAGTCATCCATAGGATACTCAGTCCATTCCATTATTTGTCTAATCATTCTAGATACAATGCTTGTAACTCTTAGGCTTGTAACCTCTACAATACTCTACCCAATAGTCATGGTCTACTAGTTGTGGTCTTACGCAACCTATGAACATACTAGTTACATAGGACTTAGAGTCTCTCATTGACTCCATATCCAATTCAACAACCTGAAGTCATACCAATTTGATAAGTCTTATTGCCTCGTATATTTGTATCACGGTTTCCCCAACAATACACATAGCACTGGAGTACCCCATGGCAATACATTTCATTAAATAAACCTCATCTGGGTCCGTTCTGTATATGGACCATTGATAATGGTCTAGCTCCAGGCTTAGTCACAGATTCAACTTCCCCTATCAGGTATTCTACCCATATTTCCCAGGGAAAACAATTAGCCATCATCATATCTTTAACTATCGATCATAATCTGTGGCTACCAAGGTTTTAGCTATCATTCGGTTCCATCAAGGAACAACTCTCAATCATTATTTCTAAGGGAAAATCATAAGATTAAAATCATTCCCTAGAAGCTAGTAACCTCCAAATATCTCATACATATGGGTACTCTACTCTAGTCCCTTAATGCATTCAAATCAATGCCTAAAGAATCTCTCGTTATCAGATCAAATTCTTGGGTCATGGTTTGATTAGTAGCAATCACTCTGGATGCCCAATCCAATTCTTAGGTTCATCAACCTAATTCTAAAACCTTGACCGTACCCAATAAATATGCTACGATCATCACGATTCATAGACGATAATGTTATCCTCAAAATAACCTCGAAACAACAATTGTCAGATTCACAATCGACTCCTAGAACCTCAACATCAATTATGTTAAGGAATCATATTACCTCAAAAATACCCAAAATACAAACTAGGATTGTAATTTATATTTACCCAAAACACCTTTTACCGTCATAGTCAAAGCGTGCTCTGATACCAAAATTTGTTACACCCCTACCGGCCTTACCCTTTCAGGTGGCGGATTAGAATTCCTTATATATGTTACCTTCCCATAGTTATTTGTTCCATTTAAATATATCAGAGTGTGCGCAATGAGAGAATTATATCAATTTGGACTACCTACATCTTGGTAAAACTACAATAATCAAAAAGTAATTAGTCCCCGAAGGGTTAAGGGTATAGTTATCCAAAATAAAATACCGAAAATATAGATACAATCATCCCAAACATAAGTACAAAATATGATAGGGCATTCCCTATTCTTCAATCTACATTGATATACCCTACCTTTCCAAAAAAGTTCTTCTATCTCAGGCGCGTCCTCCTATGTCTACAGAAGTTTCTGGAGTTCAAATATGAACCCTAGAGTAACATCTATACTCAAGTACTATATGTGTATAGTGTATGAATGCAACCATGACATATAAATCACAGATAAATGCCAAATATACCATATGTGCATTCAGAAACATACCACAATAACCAATCATCTCAATCCGTAGAACCCATAGAGCTTTCTTACTAAGGCAAGCCCGAACTCACTTGGATTCACGACCCGTTGAGCCGCCTATACCAGGCCAGCCCCAGACCTATCAACCTGTTGAGCCGCCAATCAAGGCCAGCCCCGGACTGATCTTCATTGCTAGGAATACAATAGTTAGGGACTCGAATCCCAACATGCTCTGTATGCATATTTGGCAAAAACATACAAACACACATGGCAAACAAACATACAACAAACACATAAAAGTACTTGAGTAAAACAGTTACTACCTGTGGAATGTGTACCGATTAAAATTTTTACAGTGCCTGGTGGACCTCCCAAATATTTCTTAGTCCTAAAAAATACCAAAATACCTTATTTTTAGTATTTCCAAAAATACCCTTACATTTTTCAACAAATCCGAGCCTTAGGCAGAAATTCTAGAAATTCCAGTGAATCTGACCCAATTTCAAACATTTTTAATAAATTACAAAAAAACTCCAATAGACACAAAATATATGGAATCTGAACCCTTAGGATGTCTAGTGTCCACTAAAAATACTCTCAGAGGTAAAAAATATATACGCATAAATTTACTACTTGAAAATACCGCTCGTTGGTCCAGAATAGGGTTTCAGATTCTGAGTATCGTTGTGAAATTTATTTCTCTCGGTTGGCACCTTGGAAAATTTCAAAATAATATATCAAAATGAATCACCAGATGTATAATTTGTGTATATAAAATTTCATGGAAAACAGACTTCATTTACTATTTTAGAAACACGAGTAAAGCTTCGCTGCCAAGAAAACCCTGAAATTGGCAGCAAGTTATTCTTTAGGTTTTCGGTGTTTTCGGGTTCAAAAATTTAAATCTGACCTAACCCCATAAAAATAACATTTTAAACCCATTGGAACACTTAAAAACACAAAAATCAGATCACAACTCCAAGATTTAACTGAAAGACTTGGCTATCACCCAAGAGGGGGGTGAATTGGGTGTTTGATTAAAAACTTAGAACTTTAAAAACTTTCTACAACTTATTGAAAGTAGTTTGAATGACAATAATAATTTATAAAGTGATAAGCAATCATTCAAACATATATGCTGGAATGTAAGAGATAAGGGAAGAGAATATGCAAACTGTGATTTATACTGGTTCGGCCCAATCCTTGACCTACGTCCAGGTCCCAAGCTCCACTTGAGAATTTCAATCCACTATCTTCTTTCAACTTGATTACACGTTACGTACTCAAGTAATCCTCTCACTAGGACTTACTCCCCTTACAAACTGTAATCAATACACTGTTTGATTACACACTCTGTACTCGAAGATGATCCTTTCCCTAGGACTCACTCCCCTTACAAGCTTGTAATCAACACAATGTGTTTCCCACTCAAGATCACCCAATCTTGAGTAACTCACGAATATAATGATAGGATGTTTACAATGATTCTTCTCTCTCGAAGTGTATGGATAAACAACGAAGTACAATACAAAACATTTCACTCTCTATGATATATAGACATTGAAAATCAGAGAGTAAATGATAAGCAGATCAGAGTAATAGCATGTTGAAGAGGTAGGCTTGTTTCTCTGCTTGTTGTTGTTGTCTTTGAAGGTTTGTATGCAGCTCTATATATAGCAGCAAATCTTCATATGACCGTTTCTTCTCAATTCTGAATTCTCTCCATTCGAAATTCTAGCTGTTGTGGAATATAGCCGTTGGGTCATTATGTTTCCAGATATTCGGATGATTGCTCTGGATTGATGATCATTTAGTGCTTTTTATTTGATTTGTGCAACAAATCATTCGAGTAAAAGTTGTAGCAATTGTTTCCAAATGAGGGAATTCATCATTTTGACTGATCCTCTGTTTGACGCGTGAGGTTAATGCTTTTAATTCTTTCCAGGCTGTCATCGACTTGCTTTAATTGACTTTAAAGCAAATTCAAATCTGTCATAATAGAAACTTTGAATGATGAATCCGTTGAGGCTTCTATTTCATCGTCTGAACATTTGAATGTATTGGAGAACATCACAGACGTATAAGTCATTTGGGTAATCATTTGATTGAGAAATGAGACTTTCGGAATGATGATTTTCTATATCACGAACATGAACTCGAGTTTGCATAAGTAGGCTCGAGTTTGGTTCTCTCCAAAACCATATTTTGCTCTCTGTCTTTTCTAAACTCAAGAGTGTCACTTATAGGCTCGAGTTTGGATGATTTTCGTGACACAGTAGCTCTCTGTAACCCACGAACTCGAGTCTGCCAACTAATAGGCTCGAGTTTGCTTCACTTGATAGCAAATTTCCAACATCCTGAAAATACAGTCTACTTTCGAGGGCCATGTCTCCCTGGTCTGAACTCCTTTTTGGTTGGTTCAACTATCAATTGGAAATCCCTTTGAGTCTACTTTCTAATGCCACCGATTTCAGCTCAATTGGATTCTCCGTTTGTGAGATATACTCAAAACATTGAAGGTTGGTCATTTGTGTGACGTGGATTTCACTGTCAACTTCATAAATTCATAGCTCCTTCATCTTAACTCCTGTTGGCTTGAATTATATATCAAAATGACGCCTTGGGAGTCTAGTTTCATATGCCACTGGTTTCACCTCCATCCGATATCTGGTTTAGGAGATATCATCGAATTACCATACGTTGCCCAAGTGAAACACTGAACAGAGGCTGAAATGTCAAGACATTTGTAGGCTCGAGTTTGTCAACTTATAGGCTCGAGTTTTCCTTGTCCGAGAGACGCCGAAATGCTGAAAACATTACAGGCTCGAGTTTGCTAATGATAGGCTCGAGTTTGGTGTTCCAAACCTGAGGTTCGAGTATACAAGCTCGAGTTTGTCTTGTCCAGAGGCACCGAGTTCTTGAAGACATTATAGGCTCGAGTTTGCAAGTTATGAACTCGAGTTTGCTCATCCTGTAACTGATTTTTGATGGTATTAACTCTGAATTGATCCGTTCCAACTTCCATATGATCTTGGAGACTTCTAGCATCAATATAAGAACTTGAATAATGATGTTCCATTGCATTGCAAGTTCTTCCTTCTTCAATTTCTTCTCTCCTTCTAGATTATCCCCCAAAATCATTTGATAACTTCTTGCTTTATGATATTCCCATTATAGTGTGCAAGAGCTTCTTTCTTCGATCTTGATTATTCTCCATAGAGACTTCCAACATCACATATATCAACATATAGTGCAGCTTCTTCTTTCGTTAGTCTCATTTCTTGATCATTCTCCATTATTAAACTTTGCATCTACATTAAATATAAGAATTAGTCAAAGTAGAAGATAAATGTAGTATGCAACCTTTTTGCTCTTAAGAATGACATCTATATAAGACATCATCAAAACTAATCAAAACCAACATTAACCAGGTAGATGAAAACCCTAACTTTGAGCTTCAAAGGTATAGGTTTCGGTGTTTACCTAAAATCGGAGCTTTACTTTGTGATCTGGATTCTTCTTCTTGGTGTGGGAACTTGGTTGAGCTCTCTCCTTCCTCTTGCTGATTTCTTCCTAGGGCAGCCAAAAATGAAGATTTCATGCCTTTATAAAATAATTCCAATGATCAGGGTACACTGAATTTATCCGGTGCATGCTTTTGTCCATTGGTTAATAACATGGATCAGTGTTTCTGACTTAATTCCCAAGAAATTCCAAAAGACTCCAAAACCTGTCTGTGTGGCATCTCCCTAGCCATTAAAGTGTTGAAAATTATGCCCTAGGGGCAAGTCATTGTACTTTAAACGTTTATGTTATTTAAAGTATTTCTCCGTTTTAGCTCTCATTTCATTTGCATGTTTATAATGATAATTGTATCCTTGGATGTATTTTATAGATTATCCTAAATGTCCCTGGTCGATCATCTACGCGGGAGCGAAGATGAAATAAGACCATTGTGAATTTGATGACGTATGGAAATACGAATCAAAGTCATAAGCACTTGTAAGAGTACAAGGTGTTGGACCGACCCACTATGAGAAAGGCTGCGTGGATTAAGTCATATGCTTATCTCATGTACAACCACATCACAACGCCCTATGACACGAGATCTGTTGGAAATTATGCCCAAGGGGCAAGTCATTGTACTTTAAACGTGAATGTCATTTTAAGTATTCTTCATTTAGTTATGATTTTTATTTGCATGTTTATACTGATAACTGTATCCTTGGATATAGCTCATTGATTATCCTAAATGTCCCTGGTCAGTCATCTTCGTGGGAGCGAAGATGAAATAAGACCAGTATGACTTTGATGAGGTATGGAGATACGAATCAAAGTCATAGGTGAAAGTGGAGCTTGAATCACCAAGAGGGGGGTGAATTGGAGATTCTCAAAAACTTTTCGGTTACTCTGTTTTTAGAATGTGAAACGAAGATAAACAGAGTGAAGGAAGAAAAGCAAGACACAAGAGTTTATCTGGTTCGGTCCAACAACTTGACCTACGTCCGGTACCAGGACTCTCTGGGATTTCTCACTATCAAGATTGATTACACACTCTGCACTCAAGAGTAATTCTCTCTCTAGAACTTACTCCCCCTTACAAGTTGTAATCAATGAATCCAATCTCCAAGTCCCCCTTGACTTGAGGAAACTTACAAGAATGATTTACAATCAAGAAAAACTCTCTCTAAGAGTAGATATGATAATCACTGAAGAATAAATGTATCAACGAGATACTTTTACAAGAAAACTCAAAGAGTGAATGAAACTTTAATGATTTTCGTTCTTGCACAGGTTCGTTGTTGAGAAGACTTGAATGCATCTCTATTTATAGGTAGAGATCATTAATTGACCGTTGTAATCCCTCAGATAACCGTTGGAGTGATTAGAAGAGGATTAGTGAAGGTTTTGGTCTTCTTCTCTCTCTACTCTTTGATTAATTCAGCTTTACTGAAATTCAGAGTTGACTCTCTGATTATTAATCCCTTGGAAGGGCAGTTTGCTGAATGTAGAAGGCAAGCATTAACTTCTCCAAAACGTGTGGAGAATGTTTGTCCAAAAGCATGCAAGGTTTCTGCACTTTTCATTAAATGTGCTGACATGCTTTTGCTTTTGCTTAATCTCCATTTAAACTGTCTTTAACCATCGAAACTCACTAACAAACTGATTAAACATAGTTAATAATAGTTATGAGTAATGGTAAAGAGTATTGAGATCAAACGAAACATTTCATGAATTTGTTCAAATCGAAATTCAAATTTTGTGATGGAAACTCGAGTTGGTTCTTGAAACTCGAGTTTTCATGTTTGAAGAACTTTTAACAAAAGACCGAAACTTGATTTTTCAAACTAAACTCGAGTTTTCTCTTTACAGAGACAAACATCGCGATTTGGCATTTTGGACATGTTTAGTGAACAGTGCAAAACTCGAGTCAATTAATGACTAACTCGAGTTTTGGACTCTTGAATGAAAAATCATGTTTTAGTCCAAAAGCTTAAAACTGGAGTTTCCAAAACATAACTCAAGTTTTCAAATGCTCAAAATTGGCAGAGCTCTCTGCCTGGCCAAAACTCGAGTTTACAAAACATAACTCGAGTTTTCACATTTGTTGAAAACTTTGGAAACTTCTCATCAGTGACGAAACTCGAGTTTCAAAACGGAAACTCGAGTTTTCTCTTTTATGAGAAAACGTTGAAAACTTTGGTCAATTCAATCATGGAAGTTTTCACAAGGTCAGAGACGAGCATTGTTCTCAGATGAGGTAAACTCGAGTTTTCAAAACAAAACTCGAGTTTCCAGAAAACTTTGGAAACTTAGAGAACTCTCTGTATAACCCAAACTCGAGTTTCAAAATGGAACACAGAGTTTTGGTTTCTTTGAAAAACTTGGTTGCTCTGTCTTGTCAAAACTCGAGTTTTCAAAATCAAACTCGAGTTTGCTTTGTCTGTGAAAAACTCAAATGCTCTCTGTATGATGGAAACTCGAGTTTTCAAATCTAAACTCGAGTTTGCCTTTCTTTATAAAAATTTGAGCATTTCTCTGTTAGGCCAAAACTCGAGTTTCCAAACTGAAACTCGAGTTTGCCTTAGACAGTAAGTTTTCAACTTACAAAGACAAACTTCAATCATGTTTACAATTGTCCGTTATCATCAAAACCAATTGAGAACTAACAATAGGCACTTATAAGAGTACAAGGTGCTGGACCGACCCACTATGAGGAAGCTGCATGGATTAAGTCATAAGCTTTTCTCATGTAAAACCGCGTCACAATGCCCTTTGACCTGAGATCATCATGGATTCCTACATGATGAGTTGCTGATCTTAGACTTAGTCAAAAGTCACCTTTGACCGGGTGATGATAAAGGCTTGGATCGGGATAAGTGGTTTTCATGCAGCGGAATATGAATGGTCAAGATGGAATTTGTCCCTCACATTTGTAGAGAGATAATCTTGGGCCCTCGATTAGTGAGTCGAGAAATGTATGGCCATACTACAATGGAAAGGAGTTTCCATTTCAATTGTTAGACTACTCAAGAATCGAGAAAGTAATGGTCAAGAATAGGAAGTTGACATTATCCATGCCTCATCCTTGACCAAGTTATCGCTTGACAAAAGGAACGTGACATGACTGTATGATAGGTTGTATCATATCATCGATCCCCATATGAATTGGGTAGTCGCAATGTCTTGCTAGAGGCCGCTTGCAACTTGTGGGCTGATACAGTATTGGCCCGCTACCAATCTCATGTGGGCCTGCAGGGTCGCACACAAGAATAGCCCAACACGAGCAATAGTGTCCAGATTCGTTAAATCTTAGATATGTCTAAGATCTAATGAATACAGCATTTATCTAGGATATATATATATATATATATATATATATATATATATAGTAATGTTATTTAGATAATGATACTATTATATAGTATTTGTTTTGTATTTAATTTATTTGATAAATCAAATAACTAAAATAAATAGAGATATCATATATCTGATTTAATTTTAATTGAGATATAGTATCTCAGATTTAATTAAATAGACGAGATATCATATCTCAGATTTCAGCTGGCTTTTAATTTGGATTAATTGAATATATTAGATTAAATCTGTTGGACAGATTTCATTAATATCCAAATTCGAATTTCAAGATTAATTTAGATTAATCTTGAATATTTATTAGGGTTTTGGAAACTCCATATTAGATGAAGGTCTAGTCATATTAAAATAAGAGACTGTTGGAAATTATGCCCTAGGGGCAAGTCATTGTACTTATCAACGATCCCCATATGAATTGGGTAGTCACAATGTCTTGCTAGAGGCCGCTTACGACTTGTGGGCTGGTACAGTATTGGCCCGCTGCCAATCTCATGTGGGCCTGCAGGGTCGCACACAAGAATGGCTCAACACGAGCAAAAGTGTCCAGATTCATTGAATCTTAAATGTGTTTAAGATTTAATGAATACTTATTTAATCTAGGATGTGTGTGTGTGTATATATATACACACACATATATAAATATATTATTCGAAAATAATAATGATATTATTTATTGATAATAATATTATTATATATAGTATTTAATTTATTTGATAAATTAAATAACTATAATAAATTGAGATATTGTATCTCGATTTATTTTTGAATAAAGATATTGCATATCGATTTAATTTGAACTGAGACATCGGATCTCATTTTAAATTAAATATAACGATATCATATCTTGATTTAATTTATAAATATAAATTAAATCAGAGGGCTTTTAATTCGGATTAAATAAATAGATTTGATTAGATCTATCAGATAGATTTAATTAATATATTTGTTTAATCCATATTCAAAATTTGTTTTGAATATAATACGCCTGCTAGGTTTAGAAAAAACTACGGGACTTTTAGTCGAGCGTATTAGAAAGCCGCGAAAAACCCTAAAGAGAAAAGAGAGAGACACAGGATACTGAGGCGCTAGCACGCTGCCGTCAGTGTTGGAGGCCGTTCGTGTGGATACCGGTAGAGGGAGAGGACATGCGTAGTCTGCTCATGTCATCACCTACACACCTCGTCCTGCTTCTATCCAATATGTGCCTTCTTCTGACCTATCTTTTCCCACCTTTTTGCTTGATGACAAAGAGAGAGAGATGTGACTACTGATATGACTTTACCATTTTATGTTTTTCATTATGTGTTTTGTTTATGCCTATGTATTTTGGTGTTTGACACTTGAAATGTACTAACCTTTTGATTATCAATGCAAGTGTTTATTTATGCAATCTTGTGCCTACTAAATTATACTTTATTCAATTCCATAAAATATTCTTCCTTGGGGATCTCAAAATTATTTTAAAACTATTTTCAAAAATTGACAAGTGTTGTCATCATCAAAAAGAGGGAAAATGTTAGTTTTAGGTTTATAGGTTTTGATTATAGCAAACACTTGCAATACAATGTAGAATTGATGATTCAAGTCACTTGAGTGTGTATTAAATAACACTCGAGTGTATCATAAAGATTGAAACCAAAACTTGAATTAGAAAGCCTCTTTTAAAATGTTTGATCTTGACACACTCGAGTGTTAGCTTAAAAAATCACAGGAAAAGTGACTTACACCCGAGTTCATCACCATATATTGAGTGAAACACTCAAGTGTTGGCTTGATACTCTATAAAAGTGCCTGATGTAACATCCTCAAAATTAACTTAACATAATAACTAATTAAGGGTTCATTAACAACTAAATAATGCACCTTCATTTACCAAAATATACAAAACTAAATCAGAGTATGTTGAATGAGCCCTAACATGGTAATATACAATCATCCAACATAAACCAAAAAGACAGAAGCACTACTTTTAGCGAGTAGCCTAAGCTTCCGAGGTCTTCCCTGATGGATCCGCACGGGGACTATCACCTGAAACATGTGGTAACCATCAATCCAACTTATTACGAATACTAATATATGCTAGTGAGGTGCCAAGTGGAACAATTTATATAACAAAGTATTAAAAATATAATTCATCAATATACGCGACACAAAATTTCATATAATGAATTATGTATCAAAATATGCAAGTTATAAATTTTGATTATGTAGAGTTTTAAAGAGTTGTGTTAATGGAAATTGCGATACAGAATTCATTATATGAAATTTTGTGTCGTGTATATTGATGAATTATATTTTTAATACTTTGTTATATAAATTGTTCCACTTGGCACCTCACCTGCACATATTAGTATTCGTAATAAGTTGGATTGATGGTTACCACATTTTTCAGGTGATAGTCCCCGTGCGGGTCCATCAGAGAAGACCTCAGAAGCTTAGGCTACTCTGCTAAAAGTAGTGCTTCTGTCTTTTTGGTTTATGTTGGATGATTGTATATTGCCACGTTAGGGCTCATTCAGCATACTCTGATTTACTTTTGTATATTTTGGTAAATGAAGGAGCATTTCTTAGTCGTTAATGAACCCTTAATTAGTTATTATGTTAAGTTAATTTTGAGGGTATTACACGACACACTTGAAGTGCTATTTATAACACTCAAGTGTGACACTCGAGTATAACTTTGTGACACTCGGGTGTCTAGTAGAGAACAATGCATATTTTCTAAACCCTTTCTTTTGAAAAGTATCCTACCACACATAAAGCATCAACACTCAAGTATGGATAAAAGGACACTCGAGTATGGAACATAGAGACAATTTTTCAAACGTAAAGAAAAACCCATAGGCAACATGAGGTCTACATCTCCTATAGCTAATGTAGCAACTATGGCTCCATTCCCTACGTGAAGAATCACCTCATTTCTCTTCAACTTCCTAGGATTCTTTTGTCCCTTCAATGAATTGCAGATGTGAAATCCAATACCCATGAAGCTGAATCAACATTATATTGAGTTATGGTACTCATGAGTTATAACCCGTAACTCTTTATGGTACTTAAGAAAACTAACCTGTAATTATTTTTGGTACTTATGAGAACTCGTAACTCTTTACAGTAAAAATGAGTTATAAACATTATATTGAGTCATAATCTTTAAATTGCTCATGAGTTATAATTTATGATCAACTCATTAAAACACATAAAGGAATTTAGGATTACCTTTGATCAATTGAAATGACAACAAAGATTATGAAGTCCTCTAATGTTGATCCACATGGCTACCTCTTGATTGCAATGAAAACTCCTTCTCCTTGGATGCTTGTTAGGCGATGGCAAGGTGGAGGCTTCAAGTCTTTGGGTTTTCTTTTCTCAAGAAGGTGATGGTGTCTTGACGTTAGGTGAGGCGCAAGATAGTAGGATAAGATGAACGAGATTGGATACTCACCTTTCTTAAATTAGCGCCCTTCTTGTTTTGACCTCGAATGTCGCCACTCCTTTCTTAATTGATGATCATCTTAGCAGTGTATACAAGCCCTTGTGTATATATGTTACATGGCCAAATAATTAGAGTAATTAGAAGAAAAGCCCATTCCAAGGTTTAATCCAAAAAATAAAGATAATGGATCATATCCATATCTTGAAATATTTCTTGAATTTAAAATTCAAGATAATGGATCTTATCCTTATCTTGAATTCAAAAATCAAGATAATGGATCCTATCCTTATCTTGAAATATATCTTGAATTCAAAATTCAAGATAATAGATCTTATCATCCTTATCTTGAAATATATCTTGAATTCAAAATTCAAGATCATGCATCATATCCTTATCTTGAAATATATATTGAATTCGAAATTCAAGATTATATTTATCCAAACTTTATTCATTCTTTATCCAATATTTATTGGATCTTTGTCCAATCTTTATTGGATATAGTTTTAGATAATTCAAAATTATCTTTTGTAACTTAACCTTTTGAATTTAAAATTCGAATTAAAATTTTAAACTCAAATTCAAAATTCAAATTGGCCCTAAACCCCATTGGGCCTTCTAATACATTTGGGCCTTTTAGTGGAGAAAGTAATTTCTCGCTAATTAACCAAATGTAGCCCCATCCATGTTATTGGGTTTGGAGTCGCACTCCAACCCAATTACATATATAGTCTTGACAAAGCCCAATAACAATTATTGGCCTAAACTTGCTAAATTACGCAATCAAGAACAACCTTAGTGTGTGACCCATTAGACCTAATTAGTTATTGATATAGATAAACTTGGACCAATTAAACTCCTTTAACGGGCCCAATTTTTCTAATGACCATATAAGACACTAGTAATGGTCTACGACCCTAGAACTAATTGAGTTGATCAAGTGATCTACCTTTCTAATTTGGATACCATGCCAACATAATCCCTCACATTGTGATTCACATTTTGTTGAGAGAAAAAATAAAGTATCATCTCTTTTGGTTGACTAAATGTAGCTTTTCACGGAACAAGGAATCTTCTTCTATTGACTCTATAAAAGATCATAACTCTTCATGATCACTTGTTGTGCATAAACTCCCAAGTCAACTAGAAGTCATCTAAGCTCTACCGGTCTTGTGAACGACTAATCCCTTGTTGATGATTTGAGTCATTTTGGCATGTCCATCTTGTTAGTCCTAGCTATCACCCAAGAGGGGGGTGAATTGGGTGTCTGATAAAACTTTGTAACTTTGAAAATCTTTTCGCAACTTACAGAAAGTAGTTTGTATGTTGTAAGGCCGAATCTCTCATTGAGATACTCCTTTCAATCAGTTACACTCTGTACTCGAAGTTTTTCTCTCACTAGAATACACTCCCCCTTACAAGTGTAAACTGATAACCCAATCTCCAAGTCCCACGACTTGAGATTCTTACAATGATTTCATAATCGAAATGTTCTCTCTAACGAGAGAAGATGAATAAACACTGAAGTACGATTGATCATCACACTCTACTTGTAAACTATATTGACATTGAGAAACAGAGAGTAGAGAGTATGTGTATAATCAGAGTGTTGGCATTTACAATATGTAAGCTCGTATCTCTAACCCTTCTTTCTTGAATGCTTCTGCTTTTATAGTGGATGAAGAGTATTTTTCCGTTTGAGCAACTCTTTCCATTTTAGAATATGACCGTTGGAAATATTACCGTTGGATATTCAAATCGTAGCATTTGAAGCCGATGAACAAGTTGAGCTTTTTAATTCATTGAAGAACATTATAGATGAGTATTCAGCTTCATTTCTTCAAGCTCCTCATTGAATTCATTGAATTATGTCTTCTCTCTGAAAATCTGCAGAATTCACATTGATGCTTTTGGCACAAATCTGTCATTATGAGTTTTGCTTCTAATCCTTCAATTGATCATCTGAAACTTGCTAACAAACATGATTAATAACATTTAGAAGTATAGCAAGTAGAAATTAATTGATAGCAAACAACTCTGAGACATTTCTGAAAATTCAGAAATTGCTGCCATTGTACGTTGCTTGCTCTGCGTGGTTGACTCGAGGTGAAGGTGTTGGCTCGAGTTAAAAAGTGCTCCCAATTCGTCTAAATCTCTGTATGCTTGGTGACTCGAGGTGTAAAGGTTGGCTCGAGTCAAAAACTCTTCTATTCTTCAACGGTTTGGTTTTGGCTCGAGGTGACCAAAGCGTGGCTCGAGGCAACCATGAATTAATCATTAATTCCAGAAACATTTGACTCGAGGTATACTTACTGGCTCGAGGTGAAAACTGCTCTCATTTCTTCTATCTTTCTGTTTGGCTTTGACTCGAGGTAACAACAACGCTGGCTCGAGGCAAATCATCAATTAATCATTAATTCAGAATTGATTCAACTCGAGGTGCAATATATCTTGGCTCGAGTCTGGAGACTCGAGGTGGCACTTGAGGAGGCTCGAGTTAAAAAGTCTTCTCCATTCTTCAAACTCTCTGTTTGGATATTGGCTCGAGGTTGCACTGCTAGCTCGAGGCAACTTGCTCATTCTCAATTTCGTTGATCTTTGAATTGAATCTGTTGCTTCCAGTATTTCGTGTGTCCACTTTTGAAGATCATAACTTCCTTGTATGAACTCCGTTTTGGTTGGTTCAAGTCTTGATGGAAATCCCTTTGAGTCTTATTTCAATTGGCACCAATTTCAGCTCCATTGGATCTGTATCTTGTGAGATATACTCAAAACATTGAAGCTTGGTCAGCAGTGTGACGGTGATGTCACTGTCATCTTCAACAATTCATAGATCTCTCATATGACCTCCTTTGGACTTGAATTTTATACCAAAATGACGCATTGGAAGTCTAGTTTCTATCAAAATTGGTTTCACCTCAATCGGACTTCTGGTTTGAGAGATATCAATGAATTACCGAGGTCACCCGAAGTTGAACGTCAAAGAGTACACCAGACTAGCATTTGACTCGAGGCAAGTGAAATGTTACCTCGAGGTAGCTAACTCGAGGCACATATATGGTTGCCTCGAGGTAACCTATCCTGTAGCTCGTTACTGTAGCAAAAACACTGTAGAACACCTGACTCGAGGCTGGAACATGGCTGGCTCGAGGTAACTTCATCCAAACGCGAGAAACACTGTAGCAAGCTCATTTTAACTCCAATTTGAGCCATTCCAACTTCTATATCTCCGTGGAGACTTGTAGAATCAATCTAACAACTTGTATGATGATTTTATCATTCCATTTAGCAAGTCTTCTTTCTTTCTTCTTCTCTTGATCATATTCATAATTTAATTCTTCAAATATGTGCTCTTCTTCTTGAACTTGATATTTTCCTCAATTTCTTCTTTCTAAAATATCTTATCTCCTTCTTGAGCTATTATTCAACTTGAACTAATCTACACAAAAAGCAGTAGTTAGTCAATGTAGGAAATAAATATATCATACAACTTTTGCTCTTAAGAATGACACATATATAAGACATCATCAAAACTAATATAAAACCAACATTCTCCCCCTTTTTGATGATGGCAAATACTTTAAGAAAAATATGTATGAATATGAAAATGTATTAAACCCAACATATTTTTCTTGTCATTCTCTCCCCCTTATTTGTCATTAGCAAAAAGTTGAAGTGAAGAAGAAATTCTAGTAGAGAGACAACTATGAAACCAAATTAGAATAAGTCAAGGAATTGATTTTCTCTGCCCAATTTTGAAATTGTTTTCATTAGTAATATGATGCAATTTGGGATGTTTTTATGAAAACAAATTTGAGAGATTTTGGAGAGGTTTTCAAAACATTTTTCCAATTAAAGCATATAAATACCAAACATGTGCAAAATTTACTGAATAAAGAGATAAAGTTCAGAAATGCTCATGTAGGTTCTGCAAATTGATGAATGATTGGTGAAGTCCATTTGCTTGCTTTCTTCTTGTATGAGATCATTTCCATCATATAGCTTTTCTGCGGAATATATCTCAGCTGGCTTCAAGAAGTTTTCTTCTACTTTGTAGAGCATATCACAGCTTCGATTGAGCCTCAAAATATTTTTCCTCAATGTAATAGTTTTTCCTTGTAGTATATTGAGGAATATCCTAGAACATAACATAATCTCCTGCTACAAATTGAACACTTTCTTTGCCAAAGAGATTTGTTAGCACAACATGATATCAATATATCCCTTTATGTATGATATTTTCAAATTAAGGTAATGAAAGGAAAATATGACATTAATTCATCATCAAAACTAATACAACATAGTGAATATAGATGAGCATGCTTAAATGATTTTCTTCAAATAAAGGAGATGAGCTTTTAAAGATGTAAAACACATGTGAATGTGAAGCTCCCCCTTAATAAATGCATGACCAAGAAATGATGCAGCTTATTTAAAAACATGATGCAAATGATGGAACGTGGAATAACGTGCACAGTACTAGATGAGGAAAAAGATGAAACAATGGAAGCTTTTGTAAAATCTACAATTGACCATTATTCTGTACGTGCAGCATGTAATATTGAATGAATGCAGTGACGCAAAAACATGAAATTCCCTTTAATGATACCAAATAATGTGACATTATACCAAATAATGTGACATTAAATGCTATGAGGTTTGGAGTTATCCAGAGGACACGACATGATATCTCAAGATTAAAACCTTACAAGTTCACTTGGGAGGACTTGAAATCATGTATGCTTTATAAGATGATAAAATAGTTTGAAGCATACGAAAAAAAATGAGTGTGCTCAGGCTAAATTTCACAAAATAAGATGGAATGAAATCACGTTAGCCTAGCATGAATATGATTTATGCATACTGTAATACCTCACTTAAGTAATATCGTAATTACTCAAGTCACAATCATTTGTAATCCATAGATGCATCACTGGCTAGCTACTATTGGTTTATATGATCAATACTAAGGATCTTCCAGATTTGATGCATAAGGATGAGATTCACAGAGTTGCATAATCTTTTTATTCACAAGAATGTCGAACTTCAATATTTTTGTTGTAAGCTCAGTGTAGGATTGTTGAAGTTCCTTTTCCAGATAGCTCGATTGGTTACT
Source organism: Acacia pycnantha (assembly GCA_025563575.1). Classification (NCBI taxonomy): domain Eukaryota; kingdom Viridiplantae; phylum Streptophyta; class Magnoliopsida; order Fabales; family Fabaceae; genus Acacia; species Acacia pycnantha. The sequence goes on along the minus strand of JAMWYP010000243.1, from coordinate 614,790 downwards.
CATGTGATGTTATGACTCTGTAAACATTATTTGTTGTTCACAGGAGAGGACCTCACAAGCTTATCTTCCCCTGTTTATCATTATTTTCCAATGCAAGAACAGAAGATCCTGCAAAACAAATATATACTCTTTGGTACCCAATGTTTCTTGAGTCCACATAAGATTAGACACAATTCTATAGATATATTTGAGTTAAGCTTAGGAACTGTAATCATAATCAGAATTGGCAACATAAACAGAATGAAATATTAATCATACTGCAAAAACTGAAACATTAACCATACTGCAATCTTAGAGATAAAGCAGATTACAGATTAACAGTAGAGTTTCAAAAGCAAATATAAAGAAGGTAGCAGAAAGTTATACAAGAAATGATCAAATATTTAAAACATGAACTGCTCCTTTTCACATAATTTTACCCAATCAAATAAGTTCAAACCAATGAATCAAAAGGGTTAATAATTAAATGATGTCAAGAATGTTATTTCTCAATAACAGTTTGTAAATAGATTTCATGAAGAAGAGATGTCACTGATAAGAATGTATGGTTAACATGGAGAGCAAAATTCAGATCGAAAATGAATATTTTTCAAATAGAAGCAATCTTGATTGTCTGAAATCTCATATGCAAAAACTGGTCAAAAACAGATGAGTAAATGGATGATAGTTAATATGAACAATCACTGAAGAATCTCAGATATATCAGATTGAAATTGAATATTTTTCAAATCAGAGAGAATATTAACTCGAGGCAATTTTATCACAGGCTCGAGTTAGGAGACTCGAGGTAAGTTCATCGCTGGCTCGAGTCAGACCTTTGAAAACAAAGTTTTTGAAAATACTATGTGGCTCGAGGCACACTGATCCTTGGCTTGAGTTAATCAACTCGAGGTAGACATACGGCAGGCTCGAGTTAGACAAACAAAATAATAGAATGGTGATACCTGAAACTCACTTAGCAAACTAATTATATTTGATAACAGGTATTTATGATAGAAGATATGATTTGAACATGAAATGATTTATTAAATCTTAAATCATAGTTAGTTATCAGAAGAACCGAAGAACAGAGACGAGATTACCTCGAGGTGAGTATCTGACTGACTCGAGGCAATTGATTAAGAATTAATCAACTAAGTTATCCAGAAGGGAAATTAACTCGAGGCAAAATTCATCTTGGCTCGAGGTGATTAACTCGAGGCACATGTTTTGGAGGCTCGAGTCACAACGATCAATAGACTCGAGGCATACGAGTTAGACTCGAGGCTGCTTATGATTCTTTAGAATATGCTAAGGGATGATGACTCGAGGCAGAGATCACTTTGACTCGAGGCAACTAACTCGAGGCAGATTTTCTGGGAACTCGAAGCAATAAAGATTTATCATTATATTTCAAGTAGCTTGACTCGAGGTAACACAACTGACTCGAGGTTGTTCATGCATTCTAAGTGATGATGACTCGAGGCAGAGATCACCTAGGCTCGAGGCGACTGACTCGAGGCAAACTTCTTGCAGACTCGAGGCAAATGAAGATTTTATTTTTATATTGGGAATGGATTGACTCGAGGCTAATCAACTAACTCGAGGTTTTCTGACAAAAGATTCATTCATCTGATAAAACGTTATTTTGGCTAAGTTAAGACATTTTTTTCTTATCTTTCTTCAGTGTATATCTTATTTCAAATCTTAGTTATCATCAAAACATCAATTAGAGCTAACAACAGTGATAGGAAAAATTCTACTAGACGAGCCATATCCAATATTCAAAATACAAATGAACTTCCAATTTTGAACCATTGTTCGAATGCAACCAAATATGAATAATTGCAAAAACTTTTGTATGCATTTTCACAATATAAGGTGAATCAAATTCATTTCAGAATTGTGCATTTCAAAAGCATAAAATCAGAAGGTAATGCACTAATTCCCTTTTGGTCCATTTAGCAATCCGATTTTTTTTTAAAAGGACATAAATGATTGATTGCTAATGGAATGTAATAATGGACAAGTATTTATTACCCGACTATGAATTTTATATAAACACAGTAGAGGGTAAGATTAGATATCACCATAATTCCTCTTGTCCTTGTAACAGCTTCCTTGTTCACCATCAACAAGCAGCATAGCTTCTTCAGCTTCCTCAAGAGTCGAATTATTTCTCTATGTAACAGTTCTCTTGAGAAGCTTTCTTTGATCCTACAAAACCATTCAAGTATTTTCCTTTCTTGGTATCCAACCTTACTTGGATCCAATTATCATTAGCTTGTAGGAATCAAAACAGAATTCATATGCTCTTAAGAATGTAATCAATTTAGAACAATAGACCACATTGAATTAATCATGACTTTATGCATAAAAGAAATATTTTCTTTTCACATCATCATGTATGCATAAAGAATTAAACTATTGAACATTGCAATTCCTTTTATAAATAAATCTATTAAATGGTTTTCAAGGAATGTGAAAACTCATTTCCAAAAATAGTTTGCAATGTTTATTTCTATGATTCCAAAACATAAAACCTCAATGAGAATTTCAGATAATAGCTTAGGAGGTTTTACCATTCCATACCTTAGTCTTAGGTATTTGAAGGATTGCATTTGCTTACCCAAATCATCATTCCTTGATACTTTGTCTCTTTGAATTTAATCTTGGGATCAAGCAATACTTTCTCACAAGATGTAGACTGCAAGAATCTTTTCCTTTGTGTATGAAGGATCCTTCTTTTCTTATTCTCTTCAAGATAGTTGAATGGTACTCTATGGTAATTTATTCTTGAGCTAGATGAAACTCTTCTTGCTTGTATCCATTGCTTCTTGTGATTTGACCTTGTAGCTCCAGCAATATATGCTCCAAGAGTTCTCTTGCTTGATATAGATGCTATGATCTTCTTCATTGGTGCACGAGTAACTTTTGGCTTCTTCTTCTCTATACCCTTATGTCCATTAATCTGCACATATAGACCACTGGATGGACACTTTGGTACCCACTTATACTTGGGTCCTTGATTGTTAGTATTGTAGCTTACTTGTCCTTTCTAAACCCAAACATATTTATTTCTCACATAAGAATTTCTCCTAATATAGCATGTATGAGAAATATGCCCAGATTTACCACAATAATTGCAAACTACATGATGATGTGCATTATGAGATTTTATGCAAGTATTGTGTCGGTCATCAGAGTGAAGATTCAAATAAATCTCATTTGAATATTCTTTCTTCCTAATAAACTTTCCAGCATGATTGAAAACATTTTTGCTTTTCAAAATAGAATCAGTGATTGGTTGGAAAACAATTTTATGTAGTTGTTCGAAATCATTTTTCTTAATTACACAAGAATTGGAATTGTTTACCATAACAACATCTTGAGCTTCAGATAAAGATTCATCGTAATCGTGTATCATTAGCTCTTCTCGGGAATCCTCATTCTCTTGTTCTTTCATGTTGACTGGATCATAGAAGTGTTCTCTGATTTCACCTTTTTCATTCTCCACTTCCAGTTGTTCATCCACGATAGATATGCAGCTCATAGACTCAGATGAATGGTCAATACTTTTGTTAGAAGCATATATAGAATGAAGAGTATCCCAAATATCTTTAGCACTAGAGCAAAATTTTATTTTCTCGAAATCATTTTCTGTCAATGCATTATACAAAATTTTCATTGCTCTAATGTTCAACGAAAACATTTTCTTTTCCTTTTCATTCCAATCCTTTCTTGGTTTGAAATCATAGACATTTATAAAAACATTCCACATATCAAAATGAAAACATTTTATAAACGATGTCATTCTAGCTTTCCAAAACCAAAAATCAATATTTTTGAAAAATGGTGGAACAGTATAATCGAAACCTTCAGAAAGCAAGCAACACCCAAAATTAGCCATTGAAACTCTTGAGACGGTTAAGTCCTTTAAACAAGAGCCTGGCTCTGATACCAAATGTAATTCCGTAGCGGTACCTCCGCTGTGGCATTTCATGGAATCTCAGCTGCTAATTTTACGCACCGCCTCACGGCCAATGCAACCAGCGACAGTCACCACCATCCACTGGCCATGTCGGGGTAAGAGCCAATGCTTCGCCACAGATCACACTGTGAGAACCCCCGATCATGGATACCGTTAACTAGCTCTGATACCAAATGTTAGTCCTAGCTATCACCCAAGAGGGGGGTGAATTGGGTGTCTGATAAAACTTTGTAACTTTGAAAATCTTTTCGCAACTTACAGAAAATAGTTTGTATGACAGAAGTGGTTTATAAAACAGTCAATCATTAAAACATATATGTGCTGGAAATGTAAGAGTTTAGGGAAGATAATATACAAACAGAGATTTATACTGGTTCGGCCAATCCTTGACCTACGTCCAGTCCCCAAGCTCCACTTGAGATTTTCAATCCACTATCCTCTTGTTTGAACCGGGCACAAGAGAAGCCTTTACAAACCACAAGTTTACTCTGGCACTTGTAAGGCCGAATCTCTCATTGAGATACTCCTTTCAATCAGTTACACTCTGTACTCGAAGTTTTTCTCTCACTAGAATACACTCCCCCTTACAAGTGTAAACTGATAACCCAATCTCCAAGTCCCACGACTTGAGATTCTTACAATGATTTCATAATCAGAAATGTTCTCTCTAACAGAGAAGATGAATAAACACTGAAGTACGATTGATCATCACACTCTACTGTAAACTATATTGACATTGAGAAACAGAGAGTAGAGAGTATGTGTATAATCAGAGTGTTGGCATTTACAATATGTAAGCTCGTATCTCTAACCCTTCTTTCTTGAATGCTTCTGCTTTTATAGTGGATGAAGAGTATTTTTCCGTTTGAGCAACTCTTTCCATTTTAGAATATGACCGTTGGAAAATATTACCGTTGGAAATATTACCGTTGGATATTCAAATCGTAGCATTTGAAGCCGATGAACAAGTTGAGCTTTTTAATTCATTGAAGAACATTATAGATGAGTATTCAGCTTCATTTCTTCAAGCTCCTCATTGAATTCATTGAATTATGTCTTCTCTCGAAAATCTGCGAAATTCACATTGATGCTTTTGGCACAAATCTGTCATTATGAGTTTTGCTTCTAATCCTTCAATTGATCATCTGAAACTTGCTAACAAACATGATTAATAACATTTAGAAGTATAGCAAGTAGAAATTAATTGATAGCAAACAACTCTGAGACATTTCTGAAAATTCAGAAATTGCTGCCATTGTACGTTGCTTGCTCTGCGTGGTTGACTCGAGGTGAAGGTGTTGGCTCGAGTTAAAAAGTGCTCCCAATTCGTCTAAATCTCTGTATGCTTGGTGACTCGAGGTGTAAAGGTTGGCTCGAGTCAAAAACTCTTCTATTCTTCAACGGTTTGGTTTTGGCTCGAGGTGACCAAAGCGTGGCTCGAGGCAACCATGAATTAATCATTAATTCGAAACATTTGACTCGAGGTATACTTACTGCTCGAGGTGAAAACTGCTCTCATTTCTTCTATCTTTCTATTTGGCTTTGACTCGAGGTAACAACAACGCTGGCTCGAGGCAAATCATCAATTAATCATTAATTCAGAATTGATTCAACTCGAGGTGCAATATATCTTGGCTCGAGTCTGGAGACTCGAGGTGGCACTTGAGGAGGCTCGAGTTAAAAAGTCTTCTCCATTCTTCAAACTCTCTGTTTGGATATTGGCTCGAGGTTGCACTGCTAGCTCGAGGCAACTTGCTCATTCTCAATTTCGTTGATCTTTGAATTGAATCTGTTGCTTCCAGTATTTCGTGTGTCCACTTTTGAAGATCATAACTTCCTTGTATGAACTCCGTTTTGGTTGGTTCAAGTCTTGATGGAAATCCCTTTGAGTCTTATTTCAATTGGCACCAATTTCAGCTCCATTGGATCTGTATCTTGTGAGATATACTCAAAACATTGAAGCTTGGTCAGCAGTGTGACGGTGATGTCACTGTCATCTTCAACAATTCATAGATCTCTCATATGACCTCCTTTGGACTTGAATTTTATACCAAAATGACGCATTGGAAGTCTAGTTTCTATCAAAATTGGTTTCACCTCAATCGGACTTCTGGTTTGAGAGATATCAATGAATTACCGAGAGGTCACCCGAAGTTGAACGTCAAACGAGTACACCAGACTAGCATTTGACTCGAGGCAAGTGAAATGTTACCTCGAGGTAGCTAACTCGAGGCACATATATGGTTGCCTCGAGGTAACCTATCCTGTAGCTCGTTACTGTAGCAAAAACACTGTAGAACACCTGACTCGAGGCTGGAACATGGCTGGCTCGAGGTAACTTCATCCAAACGCGAGAAACACTGTAGCAAGCTCATTTTAACTCCGATTTGAGCCATTCCAACTTCTATATCTCCGTGGAGACTTGTAGAATCAATCTAACAACTTGTATGATAATTTTATCATTCCATTTAGAAAGTCTTCTTTCTTTCTTCTTCTCTTGATCATATTCATAATTTAATTCTTCAAATATGTGCTCTTCTTCTTGAACTTGATATTTTCCTCAATTTCTTCTTTCTAAAATATCTTATCTCCTTCTTTAGCTATTATTCAACTTGAACTAATCTACACAAAAAGAAGTAGTTAGTCAATGTAGGAAATAAATATATCATACAACTTTTGCTCTTAAGAATGACACATATATAAGACATCATCAAAACTAATATAAAACCAACACATCTGTACTCATGTATATGAGCTACACCCAAGAGTACATTGTTCTCCCCATTCTCAGGTGAATAGAGTTGTATAGTCAAAGTATAACCCTAGAACATAGTATTCAATGACATCCTCAAGTCTAAGACGATCCACACTACCAAACGATGAAAGATTTTACAAATCCAATTATACTCTCTACAATGAATCCTTGTGAATCTCTCGAATGGTCAATTCAGTGCCTGTTGTTCTCTCATAGATCCACCCACAACATTAGCTAAGGCATCACCATGTTTGCATTCCATGAGGTCCCTACCTTCTATCTCTATACATCTCTGTACAAGTGGGTAATGTCGTACTAGTCTTATTGAGATTACCAACGCCCTTTCTTGGTGATTCAAGACTAGAAACACGCTTCAAGCAATAGATATGTCACTGTAAATGGAGGAAATCACCAAGAGGGGGGTGAATTGGGGTTTTCAAAAATTCTTTTCGAATCACCCAATCAACAAACAAAAAAAAGATATAACAAAGATAGAGAGAGAGCTTGACACAAGAAGATTTGTATTGGTTCGGTCTCAACTCTGGACCTACATCCAGTCCCCATATCTCTGGGATTTTCACTATCACTATAATCAGATACACACTTTGTACTCGAAAGTTATCCTCTCACTAGGATACACTCCCCCTTACAAGTTGTAAACTGATAGTCCAATCTCAAAGTCCCACAACTTTGAGATTTTACAATAAATGGTAATCAATAAGAAACTCTCTTAAAAGAGCAGATGAATAATCACTAAAGTTCAATGTATCAGAAGATATTTTACAGATGAGTAGAAAACAGTAAATGCAAGTAACACTTCGATAGATTTTCGTTTTCAGTATTCTGGTTGTTGTTGAGAATTGAATGTTTCAGCTTATATATGATGGAAGTATTAAAAGACCGTTAGAGACATTAATGAAGCTATTAGGTTGCAACTAGGTCCATTCTCACTCTGCTCTGATTTAATCCAGATGCCCAGACATTCTTGTTGAATTTCTTTAAAATAAATTCGTTGGATGATGAGGCTTCCAAAAGAGGAAAGAAAGCATTTAAACCTTTGGAATGTCTAGAGAATGATTTTCCAAAATCGTGCTTAGATAACTGAGCCAGCATTTAATGTTTTGACATCACCTTTTGCTTCATGCTTAAACTTCAGTTTAATACACGTTTGATCATCTGAAATTCACTAACAAATTGATTAAACATAGTTAGGAATAATAATGAAAGATGATAAGAAGTATATAGATCATTCATGAAGATTTCGCCAATTCGGATGCGATGATATTAAAACAGAGACTTCTTGAACTCAAGTTTGTTCAAGCAAATCGGAGTTCTTGACTCGAGTTTACCCTTCTAAAATCGAGTATTATGATCATCTTCTTTGAAAAAGATTTGAAGTTTAAATGAAGATGTCTCTGTAAGACTGAAACTGGAGTTTAGAATCTCTTACTCAAGTGTCTGACTCGAGTTTAATTATCTAAACTCGAGTTTAGATCTTCTTTAGAAATGAACATCACGATAGCATTTGAAAACATTTTAAGATCACGGAAACTCAAGTCATTAAGTGATTAACTCGAGTTTGGAACTTTTATCTTGAAAATAAGTTAAGTCCACACAATTCAAACTGGAGTTCTAAGAAATAGGCTCGAGTAATTTTAAGTTCAAAATCCCTTGAAAGCTCTCGGTGCGGTATAAACTCAAGTTTACTAATACAGGCTCGAGTTTACTTTAAAATGAAAACCCTTGAAAACTCTCGGCCAAGGATAAACTCGAGTTTAACAACAACAGGCTCGAGTTTGTTTAAAGAATAAGATTCTTTGAAAAGCTCTCGGCCAATCTCAAACTCAAGTTTCCATGTTCAATCTTGAATCAAGCTAAGTTCAAATAACTCGTCTTACTCTCTGTCATGTGCAAACTCGAGTTTGACTTTGACAACAAGTTTCTAGTTAAGTTTTTGAACAAGTTTCAAACATTTTTAAATTAACCATAACAAACTTCATTCAAGTTTACAATTGTCAGTTATCATCAAAACACATAGAGAACTAACAGTAGTTTCCTCGAGTCCTCATGATCATGATCCCTATCATAGATCCTAGAGTGAACATATGTTCTATTCTTAGGACCTTTATCTTTAAACACATATTAACCTTAAAATAAAGGCGATACATATATATGATAAAGATAAACCATGCTCAAATATATAAATCATGAAATACAAGGTGTTCATTGTTTGTGGATTTCCTTGATGGCAAGTGAACCAGTCGAACAAGTAATAAAGAGTAAGAAAGTATCGTCCCACAAAGACTAAGATACCAGATGATGACACCGAATCACAGAATTGGTTGTGTTTAAAGAGAAAATAAAGTCTGATTGGTTTGGGAGTTTCTATAGTTATGCTAATAAACTAGAATTAAACAATTGATCGTAGTTGAAGAAGATATCAGTAAAAAGATAGGTTGAGCTCAGAGTCCTTCCCAAGCATATTACTCCCCCAGTTGCATATACACATTGCTATAGCATTTATGCTACACAGCTCTAGCAATGCTACAGCATGAACACCTTTCACAATGTTATTCAGTTAACCCACCACTCTAATCTACCGAAGCTCTCGTGTCCGATACGTTCAATCCTAATTTACTTCTCCCAAATGTCTATGGCAATTTTCTAATTAGGTGATCATTACAAATCAGGGTGTTATGTCTATGAGCGGTAGACCCATTCCTGAAGCCTACAATAATAGGTCAAGACTTGCACCAGCCTGCCTAGCAATCACTGTTTCTCAGATGTCTAACCTTGACTCCCTCTCAGTAAGCCGAAGCCACTGATCAAGCCCTTAGCTCTCACTAATCGACAAGAAATTGAATCACTGATAAGCAAACTAAATGTATTGAATTAAGAAATAGCAACGGATTCATTCTAAACTTAGGAAATCATCCTCGCTCAGCCACATGAAGTTTAGTTCATGACTGATGAGGGAATCACTAAACAGAGTACAGCACAATAGCCCATGATCACAAGATTAACTATAATAAATTAAAGAAGAAAAACAGAAAGCTTGATGGAGGTTTCAATGGCGTGGAAGAAGCCCTGTCATGTCACAGCTCCACGTCTACTTATCTCCGTCTCACTGCAAGGAAGGATGCTGGGTTCTCTTGGAGTGCTCATGCCTTGTAATTTCTCTCACTCTTCTTTCGAGTCTGGCCGTATGGAATCGTCCTTCTCTTCACGACTTCGATCGCCTTTAGGGTTGACCATTGTTTCCTTATATAATCAGGTATACTTGCGGCGTACGTCCAGCGAACTGGGCCTTTCCAAATCTGTCAGGGTCCAATCATGATCTCGGTAGATTGATTCTCTTGATCCTGTGGGATTCTTCAAATCTTAGTTTCGATTCTCCGAATCTTCTATTCCAACACGTCAGCAATCTAACCGTCACTCAACGACCTGCATTATGTTTCCTGAAACAATCTTGACAAAAGATCAGAACCAATGCCGCAAAGCTTTGCTTCACTTACTCCGCTATAGCATTAGGGATGCGTTGTATTGTGCTTGATGAGGCTATCCTGATGCTATAGCATTGTATCAGCCATGTTGTGCGCCTTTCAGACATAATCTCAAAACGCGATCTTTTCTTAGCATATGTTTAGAATGCATATGCAATTTATTTTGGTTTGTAAGCTTCATCCTTAAGTTCCCTATAATGAATTAATTCCTTTTTGCTCAGATTTAATGCAATGAAGCTTAAATTCATCATTCAGTACAATCATATAATATAGGGAAAACATAACATAACTAGTGCTCATCAATCATATGATGAAACAAATTGTCTCTAGGACATCTATATACTAACACTTCCCCCCTCATTTCCAAACGCTCTTAAAACTCATCCACCTTTCCATAAAATTGCATCCCATAATTCTCACACGTTCTCATTTCTCTCTTATATGCTTTCTTCATTCTAGAACTCAGATTTAGGGGGGAAAGTTCATTTCTTTTTTATTCCAAGAGATCGTCGATCAATTATAACTTATATCATCGATCATCCCACAATGTCGGATTAAAATAATCGAAATGCAAAATTAGGAGCTGATGCCAATCATATTTCCATTGAAGCGACAGATTGAAGAAAGAACAATAAGCTTTAAAACTTTCACAATCTATGAAGCTGAAGTACGTGAAACTTGGCTACCATTACATGATCTCAAATGGTATGTACCTCTTTCTCATACCACTTCTTGTTTATGCTTTGGCTCATCTATCAATTGTATTAGCCCAAGACATTATTGAGCTATGGTGAAACCCACCTCATGTTAGTTCCCCATATTTTTGATGTTTTGATGATAACAATTATAATGTAAATAATCTTTAAGATTCAATGAAAATTTGGAGATTCTGTTAAAATATTTACCTCGAGTTAAGATTTGATTGCCTCGAGTCATATGGTTCTAATTATCAAGGCAAAATGTGTTATACATAAATGCCTCGAGTCAAATTCACTTTAACTTGAAGTTAATCGGTTTTGAAAAATACTTACCTCGAGTTGATTTTGATTTACCTCAAGTTATCTTTTGAAATGTTTTTCAGATGAAATCTTCCAACCTCAAGTCAATTATGAAGTACCTCAAGTTAATTGTCTTGAGAAATTTGAAATCTCTGTTTCGCGCTTAAGCTTGCCTCGAGTTACTATTTATTTGACTCAAGGTATTAACTTGGAGTCAATTATTTTTACCTCAAGTTACTCTGGATCAAGTTTATATATTTTGAACCATTAAGCTTGCCTCGAGTCAAAAATAGTTTGCCTCCAATCACTTTGACTCTAGTTAAGCTTACTTTCTCTCAACTTGCGTTTTTGACTTTCGCTGGAAATAATTGCTTCAAGTCACTTTGACTCCAGGCAATAATTGCCTCCAGTCACTTTGACTCAAGGCAACTTTTCTCATGATATGTTTTTAACTTGCGGTAAATATATATTTGCCTCAAGTCATCTTGCAAGTTAACTTTACTACTCTCTCAAGTCATTATATCATGTTAACTTTCTCATTCTCTATTTCAAAGAAAGCTTTCTGGGATGATATTGACTTGAGTCAAACTTACTTTTACCTCGAGTCACTTTAACTCAAGGTAACATCTTTTTAACTGGAAGTTAATCTTACTGGTTTTTCAAATCACCGTCTTCCTAAAACCAAAATCATTTATTGATATTTCATTTCTTCATATCATCACTCATTACTATTCCTAACTATCTTTAATTAGTTTGCTAATGATTTTCAGATGATTATATCATTGATTAACAACAAATTATCATAAAGCAATTTGTGTGTCAGAATGCATTTAATGCAGTTGCCTAATCAAAATACATTCTCAGCAACCATTCCCTTAAGCATTCTAAAGTGGTTCTTGCTATTCCATTCACGCAATAAATGTTGTTTCACAATGGGCAAAACAAAAGGAATGCAAGAATGTTGAGACAACACGATTACACCTAGAACATTAACGATGAATGTGACTATCGAGCTTCATATGTCTAACGGCTACTTTGAGAGTCACAATGGATAATCCTCAAGCTTCTCCAAAAGTCATTAATGTCAATCAATATAAATACCAGAAGCATTGAATTCACCACCTGTAACATCTTGGATTTTTAACCACGAGAATTGAAAATAAGTCTAAAGTAGGCGGACGACTAAGCCCGGTTTGGGAACAGGCCCAAGAATGTCGGGAGACAGGAAGCCTCTCGGGACTAAGTAACTCGGCTATACAGGTCAATGGACCTAGTATGTTCAATCCGTGGAATTAAAGTGCTAATGGAAAAGGGGCACAGAAGACTTATACGATGTAAATCCGGTTGGAAAAGATGCCACCTAACTATGTCCTAAGATATAGGACAATTAGTTGAGCGAAAACATGCCAGTATAAGTTAGTATACAACATTTTCAGGGCAGTCAGGTATGCCCTGCGTTTTTTAGAAAACATCGATATTCGTGAAGAAAACCCGAGTAAAACTCGGGCGGGATCTCGAGCAATCACCGATAAAGTAACTTTAGTAAAGTAAGGTCATAATGACTAATGATGACATACTTTTGTGTTTGTCAAATAGAATGGTGACACTTGTCCTTTCATGATTACAAAAGTAAAAGGTAATGATGCTAGTAGGACACGTGGCATTTTGGGGTTGGATGTTTGACTTTTTGGCACCACAAAATACAAAGTAATTATGAGACATTAAAATATACATTTCTTGCTCTCCAAGAATAAAGAAAAACGTGCAGCCACATCAGGGGATAGAAAAAGCTGATTTAAACACATATAAAAGCCCAATTACAAGGTCAAAGACTTGGGGAAACATTGACCAACGAAGGGGAACCGATTGGGACCGATTAGGGGTTTCTTGAGACAGATCCAAACCCCTGTACACAATGTAAATGGTGCCACATGCAGTGTCTAGAGAGAGAAAAGTGACTTGGAGGAAAAGCAAAATGTCAAATCAGAGTAATTATGAAGAGAGAGAAAAGAATAAAATAATAGAATTAATATCTACCACATATTTGAATTTGATTGGACAATGATCTGACATGTAATAATGAGGCCACATGGATGAAAATGGCGCCATATAGGGCAGCCAAGTGGGGCCTGAAAACTTGGAGAAAAAGAAACTAGAAGTATAAGCTTTTAACCACAAGACGTTGTATTAACCACTAAACAAAAGCTTGCACCAAGTAAAATCTAAAGGTAATGATTACAGGGCAGCAAAGAATATGATTTCTATGGACAAGATGGCGCCACATACCTGCCCTAGAACCATTTAGATTTTCTTGGAGAGTAAGCCAAAGAAACAAGTACAAACCTAGTACATCCTTTGGACCACTGGACAATAGCAAGTTCTGGACAATTTCCCTAACTAAGGGATGTCTATTTAAGGACTTCTCCTGCCCATTTTTCTTGCTACCTAGGACGTGTTCAAGAGTAGGAGAGAGGGTGTCCAGCCAAGTCTTGGTCCAGAAAGAAGAAGGAAGCACCCGAATTCAGGGTTTCGAGGTAAGTACTCAATCGAAGACTTAGAAGTTTTTGCTTTGAGTTTTCTGCCAATGATGAAATCATGGAGTTACAGTAGGATTTTCATGTTTTTGAGGATCCCATTGAGTCCAAAACGTGATTTTAAGTGGGGATAAGTTAAGATTACCATTTCCAAATTTAAAAACACCGAAACCCTAAGGATTTGCTTGCTGTCAGTTTCGAGTTTTCCAGGGCAGCGAATCTTCAACCGTGTTTTTAAAATAGTAAATGGACTCGGTTTTCTATGAAATTTTACAGGAATAAACTAGACATATTGGGCATAATTTTGATATATAATTCAATATCTTTTTGATTAGTATACTGGGAGAAAAAAAATTTTGAAAAAGGTTTTGGGACCTACAGTGAATTTCTGGACAGAGAGCGAAGTTTGGAATACACGTCAAAATAAGAACCATTTTGGAATCTGAGAGTATTTTTACTGTAAACTATACATCCTAGGGGTTCCGATGCCACTGATTTTGTACCAATTGGATGTTTGTGGAATTTATTACAAATGTTTAAAGTTGGGTCAAAAATTACTGGAATTTCTGAAAATTCTTGGTTAAGGCTCGGTTTTCTTGGAAAATGTAAGGGTATTTATGGGAAAACACTAAAAATAAGGTATTTTACTCTATCTAGGACTAAAGCGCAAGTGAGACACTTTTCAAACATTGAGGAAAGGACTTACTGACTTCGAAAAGTGCTAGGTAGTAACTGTTAACTTGCATACTCTATGTTGCTCTTGAATGTGTGTTTTATCATGATTGTGGATGTAGGGTAGGTGGTACCTATGGGACTGTGTGTCCTATGGTACCTATTGGACTGTGTGTCCTTAGGTCACTACTGAGGCCCAAGGTATATGAGATAGGTAGAGCCTATTGGACTGTGTGTCCTTAGGTTGCTACTGAGGCCTCTTGAGGTAGGTGGTTAAGGTCTGACCTTGGCTACCGAGGCCTCTCGGTATTTGGTTCCGGGGGCATGTCTTGACCAAGCGGTCTTGCGGATTGTGGTA
>JAMWYP010000242.1:885736-1040336 GCA_025563575.1 Acacia pycnantha | reverse complement strand
TATTGGAGTTGCCATCCTTTTTCACCTATTTGGTTGTTACTGGGCTACTCAGTTTTTCATAGCATGCTCATCAACAGTGATTGCTGGATCTGTTGCTTCCTATTACTGGGCTCGTGGGGAAACATCTGTAAGTTTGCACAATGCCTTTTGCATAATTGAATAATGCAATTTGAAGGATTAAGTTGCTTTTGTGTTGCCAACGTTGGTTAAATACTAGAGGATGAACGAAATGTAGTCTCAGTCTGTACAGGACCACAGTTTACTATATGGCTCATAAATGTTTAAACTAAATGTCAATGTAAGATGTAGTTTTAATAGTTGTTGAAATATGATTATGAATTCTCATTCAATTAGATTCAAGATTTCCCCACAACTCCCCCAACTAAAGTCACTTTAAAAAAAAAAAAAACAAACAAACTGGCCCTCAGGTGAACTGGATCGTTAACTTCAAATGTCAAGGCAATTTTACACCTTTTGTTAATAAGTTAAATTGTGAGTCTTGTGTTTCATGGACCCTGAGGTCAATCACACTGTTTATGATTGATGAACAACACAGTTTCCAGTAAATTTTATGGATATTGTGATTTTTTGGTTTTGACGTTTTTTGTTTAAAAGTAGATGTCTTATTTGCTTTTTATAATTGCACAATTATCAATTGTTAATGAAACTAACTGATGTAGTAACTAACAGCATCTAACGTTATTCAATGCAGCCTGAAATTCCATTCCTTTCAGTCGTTTCCTCCACAAAGAGGCTTATGCGTTACAGCCTGGGGTCTGTGGCTCTTGGCTCTCTGATTTTATCATTTGTTGAATCAATCCGCTTTCTGCTTGAATCTATTCGCCGAAAGCTAAAAATCTCTAGTGACACACCTGATGGCTGTTTAGGCAAGGCTGCATACCGAACTTCTAATTTTTTTCTCAGGTCTATTGAGTGGATCATAAAATCAGTGAACCGGAATGCTTATATCATGGTAAAGTTTTTGATATACAATAAATTAGATTCATATGCATGCAGCATTTGATGGACATGTTGATCATTTTGGTGCAGTAAATATGTAACAGACAGTAACATATTAGTGGGAAAAAGAGAATAAAATTTCATCCTCTTGCATTTTTTTTTCTTTTGATTAGCATGCTTTGAGAGAGACTGAAAGCATTTGAGACTTTGATGCCAGATTGAGAAAGATAGGAATAATACTATGTGGGTTTGCTGATTTGTTAGCCTGGCACCCTGTGTCTATTTATGGATATTAGTTGGGTTGCATGAGGATAGGACATCTATTGGAAGCCCAAGCCCACTAATCCTAAACACTTGCTTAAACCCAGTTGTCACGCCCACTATTTGAATAAATGAATTTCTGCAGATTAGAGAGTGTTAAAACATTTGTGTTCATAGTGACATAATCATAACTATATAGAGCTTCATGTCTAAATTCAGTTCATTCTGGGCTACTGAACATGAGAGAAGGTCCTGGCCAATTGATGTCCAGTTCCCAGACATGTATTAGTTGCACATAGCAAATGTTGGGGTCATTCTGAACCAAGAATAGTAGAGTGATGTTAAGTCCAGAAAAAAATTGCTAATATTTTATTGGGTTTCTCATTTGTCTTTTCTTCCTTTGTTAGTTAGTTATTTCTGATTAAGCCTTCTTTACTAGTTGAAGCTTACATGCTTGATCTTCACCTATTTCTGCTTTAACTTTTCTTTGAATACCTGCTTGCAACTGCAGATTGCTATAACTGGTAAAAGTTTCTTCCGAGCTTCAGCTATTGCCACAGAATTGATCATGAATAACATCCTTGAATTGGGCGTGTCAATGTGATTGGAGATGTCATTTTGTTCCTTGGAAAGCTATGTGTTAGCCTGGCAAGTGCTGTGTTTGCTTTCCTCATGCTGGACTCACACAAATACAGATCTGCTCATAACAAGATCTCATCTCCCCTCTTGCCTGTCATGGTATGTTTTCTATCATCTAATTAAAAGAGTGGAGAATGAGGATCAATTACCATTTATCGGAAGCATAACTGATGAATCAGGCCAAAAAAGAAAAAATAATTAATTAATGATTGTGATTCATCTTTAAATTGATAAAATCTTTCTAGTCAAATTGACTCTAGGGCGATGAAGAGTTGGTTTGGATTATTATTTATAGCTTGCAGTTCCAAAGAACTGTTCAGTATTGTCTCAACATCTTGCTGATATTAATCTCAAACCTTTTTTGGATTAAACCTTAGGCATCAAATGTAATCAGAGTGTTTGGATTAGCTTTTGGAGAATAGATTTTAAAGAACAATGATTAAAAAAAAAATGATATAGATTAATTGAAAATGTTTCGATGGTTGCAATCAGAATCAGAATCACTTTTTCATGTGTAAATTACTAAAAAGGACATTAGTTAATGTGATAATCAACATAAGGTAGGAGTCTTTTACTGAATAAAGGTATTTTTGGTACTTTGCTCTGACTGCCTACAAAAATCTCTTTTCAAAAGCTGATTCAGACTGCTTCTATCAACCCGTGCTTTAGGCTCTATGATCTATTTTTGTTTTTGATCAGTCAGTGTGTGGATGGTTAAGAGAAAAAGTGCTTTTGATGGCTTTCCAAACACCCACTTAGAGGAAAAACTTATGCAAATAATCACTAGCTGAAAAGCATGGCCAAACAAAGATACCCCAAATTATGGTGGAAAACAGTCCAACAAAGTGCCATTTATAGTACTCCTCTGATGCTTAATATAAAACATATTTAAGAAAATGATCTTGATTCTAAATATAAGACATAGTTTTCATATTTATCAATCTTTCTCTAATTTTCTCTTATTGATGCTCCCTCAACCATAATCAAAGAAGAGAGGGAAGGAGGAAATTAAAGAAGATGACTAGGGTGTTTTAGAAAGTACATGTCATATTAAATAACTTAATGAACTTGATATAATGAAATTAGGTAAATATGACTTATATTTAGGACTGGAGGGAGTGCAAAGTGTGAATGATAAAGATAATCACCACCTCATTTTAAATATTCTCTGTAATTGTAGGTCTGCTGGGCTCTTGGATATATCGTTGCGACGCTTTTCTTTGCGGTGGTGGAGATGTCGATCGACACCATCATTCTGTCATTCTGCCAAGATTCTGAGGAACATCAAGGGACAGCCCAGTATGCTCCTCCTCTTCTAATTGAAACTCTCAATGACCAAAATGAGATGCAGAGGCTTACACAAGGACCCCAATAAAGATAGATGCTTGTGTAACATTTAGATGTTTATATTAAATGGCCTATTTTCTCTTGTATATATATATTTATGTCTACAATGTTGGACCAAGGCCTCTCTTTCTTGAAGAATGGGAATGCCTTTTTAAGGAGTCTTGATCTTGTTTTGTTCAGCACATGGGTTATGTAGGATATATCCTATTTATTTTACTTGGGGCACAAGTAAAACCTATTCATGGAACTGGCTTATGTACCTTCTGATTTGGGTCGAGCCTTTAATTTTGACATTTTAGACTTCATTTCTTCCTCATGCTCTGCAGTGCTCTTCACTTTGACTGACTGGGCTCGTTGAGCTGTCTCAAATTCAGGTTGTTTGGGCCTGGTCATTGTGAGTTTTGGTTTTAGGCAATGGGTTCACTTCGATCACGTTTACAGCATACAAGAGCTCGATGCACTTTATTTTCTATGGGCCCGTTTGGTTTAAGGAACATTTAAGAAGGTTTAAGGAACATTTAAGAAGGGAAAGAAACTTAGAGGAGGGAAATGAACTTAAAGGGAGGGAAAAGAAGATTTGAAAGATGAGGGAAGATGACTTGAGTTGTTTGATAGGAAGAAAATGAAGGGGTGGTAGTTGGTAAAGAATTAGGAAATGTCTATTATACTCTCAAAAGAAATTAATTCAAAATAAAAAAGAAAAATATTTTTTTTGCTAAAATATATTTTAAAAAAATATGTTGTTGTTAGTTCGAACTTGTGTAAAAAAAAAAAAATCGTCAAATTCGAACTTTCCCGCCAAGTTTGAATTTCGAGGCAAATCTATCAAAAATGTGAATAGTGACGTAGGAACTCAAGATCCCACCAATTTTGGTGGGGACTTAAAGATCCCACCAATTTTGGTGGGGACTTAAAGATCCCACCAATTTTGGTGGGATCTCAAGTTCCCACAAATGAGGGAATAGTGGTGGGCCCGGAAACTTGGGTTCCTAGGCACTTGGCGCACCAAACACGTTTTTAGCCGGGAACTATGTTAAGTTCCCATTCTCTCTCCCAAGTTCTTTGAATCGGGCCCTAAATTTTTATTTGTTCCCCCAAAGTACCAATATTGGTTGCATATATATTAAGGGATCTTCTAACAAAGGTAATTTTAATGCACATGATTTTAAGGAAACTGATACACACTAATCACAAATAATAAACTAAATTAATTTCTTAATATCCCCAAACTTTACTAGTGTACGCATGTCTGTCTGCATATAATTTGAAAATAAATTATACTTCCTCAGACGTTGGTGGTGCTGATTCCAAAGGTTGACAAACCAGAACAAGTTAGTCAGTTCAGACCCATTGCTTTGTGCAATGTTATCTATAAAGGTTTAGCCAAATTACTAGTGAATAGGCTCAAACCTTTCTTAGATCATTTAATATCGCCTTATCAAACAAGCTTTATCCCTAGGAGGAATATACATGACAACATCATTATTGCTAAGGAAATAGTCCACACTATGAATAGACTTCAAGGAAATAAGGGATTTATGGTTATCAAGATAGACCTTGAAAAAGCATATGACCGCATGAGTGGTCTTATATTGAGAAAGTTTTGGAGGAAATTGAGTTAGATGAGCACGTGAGGAATGTAATAAAGGGCGTGTCAATTCGGTTAAAGCTGTCCTTGATGTGGAATGGTAGTAAGGGGGAGGAGTTAAGCCCATCTAGGGGATTGAGGCAAGGGGATCCACTTTCCCCCTACTTGTTTGTGCTAGGAATGGAAAAACTCTCTCACTTAATTTCTGATTGTGTGAGTAACAGTCAATGGAAACCCATTAAATTGGGACGAAGAGGGGCTGAAGTATCACATCTACTCTTTGCAGATGATTTATTACTGATATGTGAGGCTGACTTGGACCAAATGTGTATGGTTATGGAGGTGTTGGAGGTCTTTGGGAATATGTCTGGTCAAAAAGTTAATAATCAAAAGACTAGTATTTTTTTCTCAAAGAATGTGGATAGAAGGGTCCAGAATGAGCTATGCAGTTTTTCAGGATTTGCTAGGAAGGACAATTTGGGGAGATATCTGGGAGCCTTTCTAACAAATGATAGGAGGAGAAGTAATAACTATCAGCATATTCTTGACAAGATGCAAAACAAGCTTAGTAGCTGGAAGAAGCAATCATTGGAATTTAATTACTAAACCGAATAGTTTGTGTTCGTTGGTCCTTAGTGGAAAGTACAAGAGGGAGTGTAACTTCCTGAAAGGTTGCAAAGGGACAAAATCGATTACGAGCGTGGCGGGAAATATCTCAGCTATGGCCCAAAATAGTTGAGAATATATATTGGGACATTGGAGATGGAAAGGAAGTAAAGTTACGGGAGGATAAGTGGGTGGAGGATGGAAAATGCCTGCGAGAAAGTGTATTGGACGGTGGCGAAGGAGACGAAGGTTTGACAGGTGAGTGAGATCTTTGAATGAAAGTGGTGATTGGGATATTGAAAAACTGGAAAGTAGAGTCAATGAAGAAGGTAAAGAGTTAATACGAGCAATATTACCCCCAGCACCTGAGAATGGGAAGGATACAATTAAATGGGGTAGGAATTTTAAGAATAAATATGTAGTCATTTGTATCGAAAAATGAAACAAGCGGTGAAATGGGTGGTTGGAAGTTTATATGGAGTTGGAGGGGACCAAAGAGGGTCCGGACTTTCCTCTGAGTTAGCCTTACATAATAGATTGCTAACGGGGTGAGGAAGAGCGAGGATCTTGGGGGAATGCAGGTTGTGTTTTCTGCAGTCAGGAGGAGAGCATGATGCATGCCTTGCGCGACTGCCCTAGTGTTTGGACATTGTGGCAGGAGTTACTTAGCAATTATGCGGTGCGTGATTTTTGGTTATTGCAGGATAATGAATGGTCGTCGAAATCTTGCTCATCTTGATGAGAAGCGGAGGCTGATTTTTGGGGCATCTGTTGGCTATTGTGGATGTGGCGAAATAAGAGCTGTTTCGAGGATGGGTTTGTGATGCCGGAGATCGTGCTAGAATTGTTCTATGGTATGTTAAAGAAATCAGGAGTGCACGGAATGCTTTTAGTAGATGTAGTATTAGCAAAAAAGAAGTGTTAATTGGGTGGGAGGCTCCAGTAGATGACTGGGTAAAACTGAATGTTGATGGGGTTTCAAAAGAAAAAGGAGGGGCTGCGGGGTGTGGAGGAGTAATTCGCAACTCAAAAGGCAATGGTGTGGTGGATTCGGTAGAAGATTGGGTGCATGCTCGCCTTGCGTGCGAAATCGGGGAGTGGTAACGGGACTTGGTGGCTTGTCATTACAAATGGAAAAGGGTAGTAGTTGAGTCGATTCCTCTCTTGTGGTGAACTTGTTGAATAATATGCGAGATGGAAGTGATGCGATATGAAGGCATTAGACGAAATTAGAAAACTTGTACAAAATTTCACTGATATAATTTTTGTGCATGTGTATAGGAAAGGAATTTTTGTGCCGATGCGCTAGCTAATCATAGTCTGTTGCTAGATCAGTGGAGGGTTGTATTTGATAGTCCCCCACATTTTGTAAATCGGTTTGTGGACAATGATTGTAGGGGTTTTGTGTATCCCAGATTAGTTTCTGATATGAAATAAGAATGGGCGTTTAACCCCGTATTCTACCAAAAAAAAAAATTATACTTCCTCATATTCTTAATATACTATCTCGGTCCTAATTGGAATCTTTTTGTCTTGTAATTTGCATTATAAAAGTGTTCCTATAAATTATAACTAGGACCAAAGGGAATAATAGCTAATTGGAGGTTGGAGGGTTGGATTTGCTAAAATATAAGATCTTAATCGATTTTATTTATCATATTTATCCATTTTTAAAAAAATTAATTTATCTAACTAATAAACTGATATGTAATATTATAATGTTATAAATAAATATTTTAGGGAGATCAAATATATTTGTTATAATTCATTAATTTGTTTAATTTCCTTAATAAAACTAGATTAATGAGACGCTGCGTTTATCGACGAGCTCCTCAGGCTCAGCCGGGTATGCTTCTGATCCCAACTTCACTCTTCGTTCCCTTCATCGCTTGGTACTGGGGAACTGATTCTGTCCGCCTCTGAAATCCACCTTTTTGCCCTCCGGTGAAACTTCATATTGAATGCTTCTGGATCCGGAGGTACTGTCATTTGCTACGTTCTTTTTTATTGATTGGTGCGTGACGTATAAAATGATAGAATATAAGCTGGGTCTTTTGGATTTTGTCATAAATATTCATTTCGTTAAATTTTGCTGCTATCCATGTTAATTTCGATCTTTTATTGCCTAACGAGGATTTTGAATTCTCTGTTCAACTGGGTTGGGTCTCTTTGGGTTTAAGGTCGTGCAATTGATTTCGAGTTTGCTAGTTTTTTATCTGTTTGGATTAATCATTTGTGGTGGAGAGGGATTCTTGAGCCAAATTTATGTTGAGTCTCTTCGTGTGAGCCAAATCAGTTTGTACTTTCTATTCCCAATCAGTGTTACCAGTGCTCCATTTTTGGTATCTACTTTTATATACATAGTTAAAATGAGTTTGCTTGCGACTATACCTGCAAATTCGGTGTACTAGTGTTTATATGAAGAGTGTGGATATGGCAGTTCTGATGGTTCTGTGTAACTATTACAACAAATTATTGTGGTTGCATTTGGTATTAATTACTCCTCCGTATGGCATAGTTTGTAGTGGACTGCTGCGGTGCTGCCTTTTTTCTCCTGTACCTTCTTGTTTATGACAATGACATTTCAATTTGGTAGCCATTTGGAAATCTTACTATGACAGATTTAAATAAATGTTTCTCTTTTAGTCTGTCTTGTTTGAAATTTGATTTTTCAAGGCTAACCGATTATAACCATCCTTACAATTTAGGTTACCTTTCCCATTTACTTTTGTTTCGAAAGTTAAACTGTAATACTGCTGCTCTCTTCTTTCTTTAAGGAGGGATTTGGAATTGGAGCTTAGGGGGAAGGAGGAAATGTTTGCGCTTGTGCTGAAAATACTCTCTGTAGTTATCGTATTGTTCAATAGTGCATTACCTGCATGATTATGTGAAATGAGTTGTACATAAATTTTATTTTTCTATTCCTAAAACAAATACAAAAAACATTATAACAGGAAATTTTGCAACAATGCATTACCATCCTAGTCTCCCACCACCATGTTTGAATATAATCAGAAAAGTATCTTCAGCGGAAAATCTCTGAAGGCTGAAATGAACTGATCCACATCCCTAAAAATTGCCTGCTTGTTGTAGTCTTGTATACTTGTGACAATTGGTGCATGCCTTGAAAGTATCGTACAACACTTTAAATCCTGTTGTAACCCATCAAATTGATGAAATTATTTGAAAAAACTCCTGAATATCCCTAGATTTCGTTTTGTGACATGCTCTAGAAAATTAATAAAGGTGGACCTCGTATATTTTATTAGTGGTTGAACATACGTATGAAGATTATCATTCTTTTTTTTCTTTTGAGAACTGTTACAGTTTTCAAATGCACTATTAGACAAAAATTATCTTATATACTTACCTCGTATACTGTAAATTACGATTAAAAAGCTATTTTTGAAGGCTCCAATCGCTATTCCAGACGAGCACCTTTGTAGCTATAGAAATTTATAAAGTTTCACAAATGATTCCATGGCCAGGAGACTATGATACTTGAATAAAGTCTTAGATGCTTTCTCAGCTGTAATTATGTTGTTTATAAATCACATTACAAGGCATTTTCCAAAGTAAGCATGAAAATCTTATATATCCCCATTTTTGTGTATTAAATTTTCTTCTATTTGTTGAATAAGTCAATTGTCCTATTGAGAGTTCGACCCATTCTGGCTTTCTTATATGAGCTAGGATGTAGCATATGAACTGTGTTTTGTATTTTTCTATTAAAAGCTCAGGCAGTAACTAAATTTCAGACTAAATTTCTTATATAATCTGAAATGTTTAGGAAACATTTATGCTTAAAGCCTTCTTATAGTTATAGTTCTCTGTTTCAGCAAGCCATGGCAAGAGGAGTAATCAGTGATAAATGGTCAATGAGAGTTCTCTGGGCTTGTGCCATTGGAAGTGCTGTCAGTAAGTAATGATACTCAAAACCCTCTTTAATCTCGAAGTCTTAAACTTTCATGTGAAAGTTGATTAATAATTTATAATAATTTAGATGTGAACTGTGAAGTATGGACAAAGCACCTGGCACTAATGATTAAAATTATTGTAATTTCTAACAAGGATGATTTTATTTTTATTATTCAGCCTTATATATGGTTGCGACCGAAAGAAAATTACAAAATAGGGAAAGGATGCTAGCCGAAGGCTTGAAGGCTATGGAATCAGAAGGAGCAAATGGCGAAGACGCTTAACTTTGTTACACTATGAGTTTATGAAAAATCTGTCCTAAGCATAGACCAGTTTCAGAATCATCAAAATTAGGCCTGCACATGTAGAATGTTCCTCGATTTTCTGTTGAATCGCTGTATATTTAGTAGACAATATTAGCATGGTTGTTAATGTTTTCTGCTGTTGATCACTGTAATAGACATTGCTTTCAAATATATTGGAAAAACAGGAATATTTTTGTTTGAGTAAAATGTGTCAAATTAATCTTTTGATTAACTAAATTTTTGTTTGGATCCCTTTGGCATGAAATTTACTGTGTGGGACTAAGTCAGTTTCACATTCAAGATATCATCTATGACTATGGGACCTGCAGATAGTCTCCCACCAATGCTCATGATACAAATAATTTGGCAAATTTAGCAATAATTTTGAACATGTTAGCAAGTAATTTTGTTACAGCACAATTATTGTCTCAAGGACTGCCTTAACTAAAAGCCTCCATGATAGTAATTGATAGATTAAGTTTCGCTCTACAACGAATTTCACCCAAATATTTTTTCACTAATTGCTTACATTAATTAGCGATCTTTCACTAAACATTGCCTCCATGTTTCATGGATCAGGAAGCAAGAATGTGGCAAGAATTGAATTATTGAGTGTTTAGTCATAGAAGCTTTGGTACAATAAAAAAATGGGGTTAATGTTTAAATTTGCCTCAGGAAGTTTTCGTAGGAGCAATGTTATCCTAAAAGTGTTAAAATGGAGCAATATTGCCCATTTCTGTTAAAAAATTAACGGTCTACATCAATTTTTTAATTGAATAAGACAACATTGCTATGTTTTAAAACTTTTGGAATGATATTAAACATGAAAAAACTTTTAAGACAACATTGCTCCTCAATGAAAACTTCTAGGGTAGATTTGCATCTTAACCCATAAAAAAATCACTCCAATTTAGAATCTTAAGCTTTTAAGTGAACTCTGAAGCACTCCTCTTATCCTTAATGTAAGACTTCATTGGGGAGTTGGTGTTGATCTTAAATATATGACTTATTTCACATGTTCATCAGCTTTTTTCTCAAATTAACCCTATTGATACTTTCTTAACAATAATCTAATAGGGAAGGGAAGGAGGAGATCAAAGATGATTAGTGTGATTAAAAAAACATATCAATATAACTCACTTAACTAATATTCTTAACTTGCTTAAATTATTTAACTGGTTCTTACAGTAAGGATAATATGACTATCATTATTGTAAATTGTAATAATGATGACTATATTTGTCTAGGCTTTTTATATGGCTGCTGAGGAAACACAAACGCAAAACAGGGCCAGGATGCTAGCAGAAGGCATTCCTTCAACGAAGATAAAGCGATCTTATTTTGATTGGTTTAAAAAAAAAAAAAAAAAAAAAAAAATCCTCAAATTGATCTCGTAATAACTACATGAATTTTTCTTCTGATCCCTTTAGGATTACAAGTGGAACTTACCAATCTCCTAACTAGGCATTATAAATACATATATATGACAGTGATATCAAAAGTAGTCAATTGTAACTTGTAATCATACAAAATCCAACTTCATCATTGTAAGCAGGCTTTCATTTTCTATTTCTTCCAATGGGCAAAGAAGAGGATCTGGAAAATGCTCCTATTCTAAAACTAAATGATGATGCTGATGTAGAAACTGAAGCAGATGGAAGAAGGAGAGGTGTAGATGCCCTGCTTGAAGTTTCATTTGCACCACTTACTGCTTGTAATTCTAACTCATTATCCGCCGTAGCAGTGGCAAATTCCACGGCTGCTGGAAGCGCTTCAACCGATCGGTTGTCATCTTCCTCGATAGACAACACAGTGCTTGTGTCTGTATGTATGGTGTAATCATCAGGGGAGAAACCACCATGTCTTCTCTTTTTCCTGGCTTGTTGTCCCCATCCATGAATAGTATCCCTTATTTTCTGTGGAATTAATGCTGCCTTATAGTTTGTTCCCATCTGAATCAAACATAGGAAAGCTGTTACTATACGCATGACATGACAGTGGCAAAACATTTAAATTACTCCCCCCAGTCCTTAATATAGGACATATTTTGGAAGTTGATCTTGTTCCTAAATACAAGACATATTTTTCATTTGTCAATTTTTTCCTAATTTACCCCTATTAATGGTATTTCAACCATAATCGAGGAGAAGAGAGAATTAAGGAAGATGATTGAGCTGTTTTAGAAAATACATGTTTTATCAACTAACTTCCTTAATCTAATTAAATTAGGTAAATAGTTCTTATATTAAGGACTGAAGGGAGTACAACCAATGTGTAGGAGGGCACAAATTTGAATAATCTGTATATGAAGTTACCTGTGTGGCAAGTGCATAGAGTGGCAAGGTACTGTAGCTACAGACAAACTGCCCAGCAAACCTGGGGAATTAACAACAATTTCATTTCAGCATCTTAATTTAACAAGATTGAGAGCCAGTTTGTTTCAGGTTACAAGAAAAGCAGTTATTTTAGTTAAGTTAAACACGAGGAAGTTGTAGGGAGCATGGGGAAGCCTTAAGCTAAACATGAGGAATGTGTTGGGAAAAAAAAATCAGTTTTGATAATCTTTTTGGAATAGATTATCAAAATAAGTTGAAAACAGATTTTTTTCTTAACAAAACCTTCATGATTTATCCCAACAACTTCCTCATGTTTAATATAAACAAAAATCACTTTTTTTATGATCTTAAACAAACTGACCCTGAGATGATAAATCAAAATTTACACATACCCCAAGATCAGCCTTAAATACAAAAGGAGATGATTCCTAATAAAGCAGGAACGGTACCCAAACTGCCACTGCAATCATAAAATTTCAGACATTTTAGTAGAACACACAAATTTAAATCAGGAACAAAAGTCAGTTTCTGTTATCTCTATTATTGCCACAAATGGATCCCTTCATATCTGTAAGGTAGACATCTGATCTTGAAAATTCAAGTAATCATTAATTTCATTCTTACTTTAGTTTATTTTTATTTATTTAAAAATTTAGACAGTCTAAGTTTAACAATATATATTTTCAAAATTTACTTCTTTCTTTTTTTTTTTTACAACTTAACAAGGGTAAGGAATTACCCAGAACCAAAAGAATGAAGCCAACTCAAATGCATTCTGCAAGGAATAACACCAAGATGCATCATCCATCAGAACATGTTTGAAAGCAACAAATCTCAATCAAGAGAAAAAATCATTCCATAACATGCAAAGCAAAGGTTTTCAAACCTGGAAAAGAATGAAATGGATTAAGGACAACAACAGTTCAGGTTTTTTGAACCAGAAAAGTTCATCGCGAGGCTTCAACTTCGCCTCCGAGAAGAAACCAGTTATTCCTTCATTCTCCAAAGCCAGGGTTGCAATAACGTGTTGCAGCTTTGCTCCCACCACCAGCACAAGCTGCATATACAACACACATCAACATATCAATATACATGATGAAATTATAGAGTAAGCCACACTAGTCATAAATCATGAACAGTGTAATTCACTCATCACTGTAATTAAGACAAAATATGTCCTTTTAAGAAACTCAACATATACACTTCTGTGGTACATGAAAGCTGTCCAAGAGATATTATGAACTTGGAAAGTCATGTAGGTTAAAAAGTACTACTCCAATCGTAAATGTTAGATCTAGTTTAGTAGTGGATTTTGGTTCTAAATGCAAGACATTTTTTTCGTTTTATCAATAATATTTATCATTTTTCCCAAATTAATTTTCCTACCACATATGTAATAATTAAGTAATTAATTTAGTTTCTTTAACCTACTAAAGTTAGATAAATAAATTTTAAGTGCCTGTCTGGAAAACCCTCAAACCACAGTTTGAAGCCTTTTCCTAAGCCTAGACAAAACTCTTTTCACATACTTACCTTGTAAATCGTAAACACACTTCTAAATAGCTAAGACAAATAGGCATTAAGTTTAAGGACCAAAGGAGTAGTTACTTGTCATGCACAACCAAAGTAAAGGGTGTAAATGTCTTTATGTGATTTTAGTGCAAGGGAAATAACAAGGGTAACTTACAAAAATAGGAATAATAGCTATCCAGAAATAGAGATTAGATCCTGTCATAGACCAGGAAACATATGAACTGTGTAAGTTAGAAGAGTATACAAAAGCAAGTAATCTAATAGGAAATTTCTTCTGTTGTGATAAGCCATACCATTGACGTCGAAAAGCATGAAAGCAACGACAAATCCCCAGAGTGGAACACTGTCCATGATTTTGCAAACAGATGTTTTAGCTATGGGATATTTCATCAGAATTAACTTTAGGAAAAAAACAGAAGGATAAAACAAATGAGCAACATGCTGTGAGACATAAATTAAAATGGTACAGATATTTCATCATGAATGTGTAAAAGAATTGACAATTTTCATTTAACAGTATGAGAGATGCAAACCACAGGTAAACAAGTGACTAGAAGCATCCACAATGCAGAGATGAGTATATTTGATAAACAGAGAGTCAGAAATTAACTGCCTAAAGTGCTGTTCATGATGCTGCAATCATATTACCGACGTTATTACTAACCTCACGCCAATGATCTTTTGGAATTCCTCTTCCATAGATCGAATCATGTAACTGTGGAAATCGTATTTTGAAGTGAGGTTGTGATTCTGCCAAGAACACGGGAAGAAAAACTGAGTAAACATTTCAAAGTGGTGCATACCACCAAGGAATTTAGAAGATATTGTGATGGATAATGATACAGAAGACACTTAAACTAAAGAAGCAATATAAAATCACAGAGAAGACAAAATAAATGCGGGTATCAAGCAAATATAGCACATTAGAGTTTCCTGTTTGAAGTTAGTATGGGGAAAAGCATTAAATTATTTTCATCTTTTCAAGGAAGATCAGACGATTTGTGCATTCTATTATATGATGAGGCAGATATCCATATAAACAGCAAAATTATGAGGCTAGAAAGTACAAAGATTCATTTGATGCATTAGAACCATATAAAGTAGCTTCTGAACAAAAATATTGAAATGCACCTTAGACTAAGTCATTTGCATACCTCAATGAAGCCTTTGCGGAGTGTCAGATAATCAGCACGAACCACAGAACGTCCAAATTGTCGGAAAAAACATGTCTGTAATTTGATTAATCTTGACTTAAGATAGATTTACAATCACACTGGATAAACAGATCAAAGTAGAACCTGGACATCTGACCCGGTTGGTAAACAGAAAAGGTGATAGGAAATGGTAAACAGAATCAAGGACAGGCATGCTATGTAACTAATGAAGTATTAAAAGATATTAATGATAAAAAGGGGAAAACACAAATGAAATGCACCAAGAAGAAAACGAGGAGAGATAAAAAGTGAAGTTCTGTGATTACCACCCAGACCAGAAAACTGTTTCTGACCAACAGATTTGATGAGTGAAATTTGACAAAAGTCGATTGCCTTCGCAATGTCAACTCTCTTGTCATCTCTAGCAACACAAAAAGGGATTAATCACTCTTGAAATTGGTTTCAATATAAAACACTGAACAGGTAATACTTCATATAGCCTTCAAATGAAGAACTAAGGAAATGATAGTATAATACTGAGGTCAAGGAAGAATGTCATCTACTGCACAAGGTATGAAATCCTTGTCATTAAAGTAAGCATATAAACCCACAATTCTTTTATTTTGTTCTAGAAATAATTTCTAAAGAGAAAGTATTGAAGTACATAGAATGAGGTTTTCTAGTTCATATACACAACTGCTCAACAAAATAAGTAAAGTAAATCAGAAAATAAAAGATGAAAAGGCACAGGAATTGCTTTGGATTGTACTAGAATTACATTGGTTAGCTTACCTATGACTAATAAACTAGGGGATTGCTTTGTATCATAAAGAATCAGATTATCATACAGTGCATAGTCAATCATAGAACTTGGAACTGGTGCACAAAGGATCAAATAGAACCATAGAATACAGATATAGAATCACATATTTGAACTCAGGACCCCCAAATTAAATCTTTTCTATGAAGATCAAATCTGTCAATAATATAAAATTACATAGTGACTAAGGCAGAAAAACCAATTTAAGCTCACCAGCTAATGAATCTTGGTGTTCCATGTGAGCCTCCTCCTCCCATATCCTCCAACTGTGAATCTGGTATACATCATCATAATGTTTCCATATCAAACAAAAACCCAAGTAATTAGCACCTTGATGCTTTACTATCCAAGTGGATATTTTATCACCCAAGAAAGAACTACGAATTTTCTACATGAACTTGTTTCATATTCCTAGAGTGCTGTTCTCTTTTTTTTGGGCCAAAAAGATTTCTGTTTAATGCAGAGGTAAATTCCATTCAACTTGAAGCAGTGAATAGAACATTCAACAGTCTTTGACACCAAATACATCTCGTTTTCCATTATTTCTGAAAGAACTTTGAACAAGTGGTACTCCCTCCAGTCCTTAATATAGGACGTATTTGGAGAGTTGATCTTAGTCCGAAATATACGACATATTTTTCTATAAATTTATCCCTATTGATGCTCCCTCAACCATAATCAAAGAAGAGGGGGAATGACAGAATTAAGGAAGATGACTAAAGTATTTTAGAAAATACATGTCATATTAAGTAACGTAACTAACTTTCTTAATCTAATCAAATTAGGTAAATAACTCTTATATTAAGGACCTGAGGGAGTATTTTCTTTTTATAAGAGAATTACAGCCACATATTAAGTATCACAGGTATGATTATCAGCACATGCTAGTCAAGTCATGTTCTCTCTCCTATCATAAATGATATCTCACCTTCACAATTGCCAATATCATTGTCAAGCAACTGTAAGATACATGTGTGATTGCCATGACAAAAATGAATCTGTGCAACTGCTCTAGACCTTCATATGAAACAAATGGTTCATGACCCTGTGTAACAGAACAAAATCCCAAATTGGCCCACATTAATCTGCAGAAGTTAAACCTAATCAATAGTCAAAATTTTAAACATTAAAGTGTTTATATATATACCTCTTTGCAGGAGTTTTGATTCATGCCATTCAACATCCTCCTAACAAGGTGTGGATAAGTAGAAGCCATCAACAACTTACGTTCTTGGGGTCCATTCTTTTCCATTTCTTCTTGATCAACCTCAGATCTAGTGCATGGAGCAAAAGTACCACCGTAGAACTTGGATGGAACGCAAATATTAGCTATCGTTGTCGAGGTAGCTGTTAATAGGAGTGATATAAATCCAAGAAGCATCAACTCTGAAGATAAAATCACAAAATAATAAGAGTTGATCAATTAAGATGATACATAAAATTTGGGATATGAAGATTTCCAGTAGAACTTATTGCGTGGTACCTTCTTTCATCTTCTCCAAAGCTGCAAGTAAGGGTTTTCGATTAGTTTTCTGTAGCCACTGCAGCCACAGAGAAATGCAATCACGTTGGAATTCATCTCAAACCTTTCATTTGTTTTCCTCACAGTAAACAGATAATAATCTGAAAAAATGTAACTCACTAGGGACAACTGAGCCAAAAAAAAAAAAAAAGATACACAAATCAAGGGAATACATGTCGTTGTGGAGCATAGTATGGCTGAACTATGTTTAAACAGAGAGTTTAGGCAATATGGCACAAAAATAAAACTAACCAGGCACCAGAAGGAATTATACTAGAAAGCTATGGTTTTCAGAAAAAGGAGCCATGTCCAACACATTCCACAAACTCATACTAGAAACAACACAATACCTAATTAAACCTGATACATCCATTATCCATTTGATGATTATAAGGCACCAGAATGAAGAGAGCCACATAATAAGAAATAGTACAGAAAAAGAATCTTCTTGGACCACCACATTAGGATATTGTTCACTTCAGAATGTACAAAACCCACGAAGTTTCTCAGTTTTTGATCAAAACTTTCCTTTTCCTTCTTCCCTTCCTCCACTGAATCTCATTATTAAAGTGTAGTTACACCTATTTACGTGAAGTTATATGAACATTTGTAATTTGAATCCAGAAATCTTTTGCAGTCCTACAGATTTAAGATTAAAATCATCAAAAAGATCAATAATGATTGTAACAATACTTACCTTGCCTAAGTGGTGAATGGAGCGCTCCACAAGGAAACAAACAAGAACAAAGATTGTCAACACAGTGGCAACAGACCATGTTGGAGTCAAGGCCAATGACCTTGTCTCTTCATTTTCTTCCATTTTAAGGTATGAAGTATCCTGAAAACTCGCCAAACTTCAAGTTGCACAGGCCAACTTCAAAAATTATGACTCGTAGATGCTGCTACACTGAGAAAAGAAGAATACGTTCCAAAAAGGAAGTTTCTAGACTTTCCAATCACCTCACTAATGCCATTTTCAAAAAGCAGGCATTAACACCATTGTCTCCCAAGTTTGAAGAAGAAGAAGAATAAGAATATTCTCTCTAGAAAGCTTTAAGCGAACTTGAACCCTATTTTTTTGTAACTTGTAGATTATCAGTGAAACTCAAAAAAGCAAAATCTTTTTTTACAAATTTAGCTCATACTATATTTCATAAAAGTAAGATACGAGCTAATAAGACAACTAGTTCAGCTCCGATCTTCATCTGCATCAACAGTGCCAAATAGATTCTGAGATTCACCAGACATTCTCAAATCCTATAAAAAGACAAGCTCTTTCCCATATCCCACATTGTAACGGCACCCAACCACCTCAAATAATGTCAGAAAAATAGTAAACTCACAGGCAAGAGATTTTTCTATGGGAGCAGGTTCAGAACATTAAACCGCAGGAAAATATACATTGAATGGTTAATCTAACTGCATTTATTTTTCCCAAGCAAAGGGTTGAAGCGCGTCGTTTCCAGCTGCATTGCATTATATATACCAGTGTCTTTACTCACGTAGGCTCTGAGCCTCTGACTTTCACAAGGTTTAAAACAAAGGTAGTGCCTTTTAACTGTACTTATGTACAGGAAATGCCTCCTATAAGACTCCTTCATATACCCAATATTCTACTCTAACAAAAATATCATAACATAAAAGTGTGAAAGTTATATTATTACCTTTTGAGCAAAAAGAAAGTTATACTGTTTCCTGACCTCCAGTGGAAATTTTGACGGTGTATAATCCTTGTTTAGCTATTACCGACTGCCTCAAGCTTTCAACTTATAGAGTTCAGAATCAACATAAAATTGATGCACACATGGTTCATTCCTTGTGTATATATATAACAAAATCAGTTTGAAATAATTATCTATTGTTCAATCTAAAAGGAATAAATATTAGTGCATTGTTTAAGAAATGATCCTATATATATTGAAACAAAGTAGTTAATTTTACTAATCAAATACATAAAATTCTCTACATGAGTTTTATTTTATTTTATTTTAGAAAAATCAATATAAAGTCAAAGAGTCTCACGACAGGTGAGTACGTAACATATCTATCTTGATAAGTTATAATACATGACATGATAATAAGAATATATAAATCGTTTTAGTGATTACATTTCTTACCTGAGATGTTATACTATCTTTGATCCTAAATATAAGATCCTTGATTTCTTTTAGAGATTAAAGAAGCTATTTAAATTAATTATAAAGTATTTCTATTTATAGTCTTTTCTTCAAACTAATTTGTTTGACTTATAAACTGATATATAATTTAATCATATATAATTAAATAACTTATTCAATTTTCTTAATGTCTAAGCCTCAAAAGAGAACCTTTGATCAAATAAAAAATAACGTAGCACATTAATTATTTATCAGTATAATTTTTTTACCTAATATATTTCTTCATATTATAAGTCATCTTTAGCTACAAATTTCACTCCACGATGCATTTTTGAAGTTTGGAATCAATCACACATATCCCTATCCTCATTCATCGCATAAGCCTCAAATCTGTAGTTCATATCAATTAGCCCCCCAAAGAAAATAATACTGGTCCGTGGCGATGGGTATATTCATGATTAGAAAAGTTGGGTGGTTTTAAGGCACATATGGATAGCGATAGAAGAAGTAACTTTTGTTTTTATGGATTTTTTTCCTCTAAAAGTTATATTGTTGATGTGATTTGTGTTTGAGATAGCGATAACAGAAGTGACTTTTTTTCTGATTGACATTTGTTTGACATAGTGTTTGAAAAGTCCGTTGAAATGGAAAATGACTGAAAAGAACATGAATCGTATTGAATACTATATATATATTGTATATTATGTGATAATTTGGGGTAAAAAAAATAAATTTAAATATAAATGTTTTCTTTGACTTTAATTTTTCTGATAAGACATAAAAAAATTAATTTTAATTGCAATTTGTTTGAACCAATGAATATATGACACTTGAACCGTCGCTTTAATTAGTCCACCTTGCGCAGACTTGCAGACAAGAAGTCCACGAGCAGGAACCCAAAGAAAAAAAAGTAGCTCAAAGTTGTAGAATAGAGCGAATGTATTTCATCTTTGATTCCCCTTTCTGTTTCCCTCTCTTCAATCAGCAACCTCCTAATATTTTCTATGGTTTCTAGACTCATCCTTTGATTTTTCACCGCCTAGTTTTCAGACTAAAATTTGTTATTCTTTATGATTGGGATACTTTGTTTTACAAATTTTCGTTGTTTTTAAGGTTGTGAGTTTTGCAATGGTTAATTGAGCACCGAGGAGAGAAGCACGATTTACATTGGGGGACAGTCCTTTTTCTCTAAAGTAGCTACTGTGATGGGATCAGAAGCTTAGAGAAGTGGTTTCTGATCTTGAAGCTCATCAAATATTGAAGTTTTCCCAAACATTCAAAAAATAAGTTTTCACTGTCATTGGATTGCCATTGGGCTTTTCAAGTTTTTGATGACATCCCAAACAAGCCCTTAGCTGCATGCTCACCATAGTCCCGCCCATAGCTGAACTTGTTGGTTTCATACATAGTTTGAACTTATGTTGGTCATAAGGTTTCAAAAAAGTTTTTTTTTTTTTTTGCTTTGCTCCTATAGAGGCAATCGACTTTACTTTTTAAAAGTTGTGATAGGAATCACGCCTTTAAAGATGTAGATGTTAGACTTATTTTAATAGGGACTGACAAATAATAACTACTCATGTTTTTATGTAAACCATAAGGGCCCGCTTGGTACCGGGAATATTTAAGGAGGGAAAGGAAGGGAAGGGAAGATTGAGAGGGTACTTAAAAAGTGAAAACTATTTGGTAGACATGGGAATGGAACTGAAATTGAAGGAAAATAAAATATTTGGTATGAAGAATTGGGTATGAGTTAAGTGGGAAGTTGTGGCAAAATTCTCAGATTGCCCCTAAAAAACACGAGTTTTTTTGCCATTAGACAAAAATGAAACCTGACCAAATCGCGGCGTGGTTCAAATGCAAATTACAATGAGACGTCGACGGGAAATAAACGGTGACGAGCTAACGACGGAGGAATGTTCGAATTAGAGGGGGAAAGCAGCAATTACATTGCACAGTTGCGAAATTGAATATTACAAGATGTATGGGTATTCAAATCGTGGAACATTGAACCCCGATGGTGCATTGATAAACAAACCAAAAAGCAGTGAAAATGATCAGTTTAGAGTTCATTTCGAAGTTCGAACGTAAGCGTCAAGTTCGAACATAAAAACCTTACCAGTAAACATGTTCGAACGCATTATCTGATAGAAGGACATATCAGCAGAGAAAATGTGGAAAACAAATTGTAGGTAATACCTAATTCAGTTCTGAGTTCAAATAATTAGGCAATACATAATAGGCATCTAAATTAATGAAATTAAACTAAAGTAAACATTCATGTGCATTTAAACAGGCACACCTCCTACATAGGAGAAGAAGAAGGAGAAGAATTTTTCACCATTTGTCGCCCATGGCTTCGTCATTTCCTTCCTCACCAATACGCAACACACACATAGCCTAACTAGGCATGAATGCCAAGAAAAAAGCACCCAAATTGGTTCCCCACTCATATCTATGCTTGTGTCCCCGGCAAAGACAACCAGGCCATCGCCATTTTTAACACGCACGGTGCATAATGAACAAAGAAAAGCCATTTACTCTTACCTCAATTCGATCTTGCTTGCCTACTCCTTTGATTGAAGCTTACGTTGTCGTCTCAAGCTTCTTCGTCTACTCCTTCTTCCAACTCGAAGCTCGATTCTAGTTTATACTTTCACAGGGGCTTTTAGTCATAATGATTCACTCTCCCGGGAGATTTTTCAGGTCCTGCCACTTTTTGAAGGAGTCCAATTTCCCACATTTGTGGGAGCTTCGACGGTGGCGGGAATCTAAGTTGCCAAGTACTTAGCGTGCCAAATACGTTTTCGGTATGGGAACTGTGTTAAGTTCCCGTTCCCTCCCCCAAGTTCGTTGTACCAAATGGGCCCTAACTATAGCGGACCAATTAACTATATATATATTCTCATAGGATAGATGGTACATTTTGTATTCTTGATTACCCTCCTTTTCTCTTGATAAAGGTTAACATTTCTTTTTTGTTGAGTTTTTGATGTTGTAATCAATGTCTCTCTCTGTAGAGATAATGAATTTCAGTTTACATCTGGAAAAAAAAAGGGACAGAGCTAAGACACCTTATAAAAACATATCAAAATGACTTTGTTCTAAAATAAAAGGCAAAGCCTTTCATTCCAACATCATTAAATATATAATGTACGTTTATTCATAATTTTTGACTTTTTTTTTTCTGAATTTCAAGATTAGTTGTTCTTCTTTATTAGTGTGATTTAGTTAATTTTTTTAAAGAACACTATACTCTTAAATATAAGTAAATTTTAACTAACTTATAGTATATGTAATAGTAAATCGCTTAAAAACATTAAATTTATTTTAAAATTTCAAATGATTTTTAATATTACCTTTATTGACAACTACTCTAATCTCTATTATAAGTCAATTTCAACTAATTCTCGCAAGGAAAACTACTATGAAAGAGGCTTTTAAGACCGGTTGAAAATGACTTTTTAGACCAGGTTTAGATTTGGTCTTGTATCAACTGGTTTAAAAAGTCTGTCATTATTAAGACCGAACCTATGCCTGATCTTAAGAGTTATCCTTTCAGACCGGTTGGTTAGATGACTGGTGTTAAGATGTTTCAATTTATAATAAAAAAAATGTCCACATTTTAGACCAGGTAATTTCATACCGGTCTAAAAGTGGGATTTTGTTTTACAAATGTATGATTTATTTTGTTTCACAGAAGCCCTATTGGATATTATTATTATAACTAAAAACTATATTATGCAATGTAAATTTCTATAGACATAGACAACCTTAAAAACAAAAATGCAATTGACATAAAAATAAATATAACTAGTAACCTTGAATCTAAAACCCTATGTTATTAGATAATTAGTGAATCTTAATTATGGCATTTGTTTTTTAAGGTTTACTTTTTTTGCTTGCATATGCCCTACCTCTAGAGGAGTTATATGATTTTTGAGTGTTGGATTTAGTGGATGCAATTTTGTGCCTAACATCTTTATGTTATTGATGCATGATTTATATTGTGAGCATCCCTATAGTTAACTGCGGCTGCCCATGGATTGGCTGCTAGATTACCATACTTATGCGTTTTGATCATTTTAGACCTCAAATATAAATAGCTCTGCCTTACCCCAGTCTCAAGTGATAAATGAGAATATTCTTATTTAATGAACATGAGTATAACGTAGTTAATATACAAGTATGAGAAGTGGATTTTATATGTGTGAATATGATCTCGTGAGGAAGGCTTTGTTGAGAAGGAAACCAAATTGAAGGCCAATAATAAGGAAGTAATAACCAGCTAGGTGGAAATACTAGCGACGGGGTGAAGACTAATAACTCTCAATTAGAGGATGAAAAACATAAGGCTGCTGATATAGATTTGGAAGGACAAATAATTTGTTGGCCTAAATGACCTGGCGTTGATTATAACAATTCATTACTCATTTAAAAGTTTATTTACCCAATCATCACTAGGTCATCCAATTCAACGAATTTTTCCTTCCAAGATAGATTACCGGTCCTACCTTTTTCATCGTCTAATTTAGATGTCTTAATCATCAACCCATCACTAATAACTCTACTTACTCGGGTAACTCCTTAGTATTGGCCTTCAATTCGATTTCCATCTCAACCAATACCTTAATACATGGCCATATTCAACTATACAAAACATAATTCTCAAGTTTTTATATCAACTATGTTAGTATTAAGCTTCATTAAATAAAATACTCCACGTTTATCACCTAAAACTGAGGTAGGCTAGAGCCCAATTCTATCTGAAATCTCAAAAGAACCAATATTCCTAAGATTAGTAAACCTAGCACTCAATCCCAGGGTGGCAGCATTTGACTCTAAGAATGACCTACGATATAAACCACGCATCTATAGCTCCCACACGTCGGGGTTAAAATTACAATTGACACTCCAACCCAACACTCAACAATCATCTAAGCCCTTTCAAGGAGGGGCATCCAAACAAACAAACAAACAAAAACTTGAAAAGAACAAAGGCATGTCAAACAAGATTCAATTAACATATGCGTACACAAACTTTTGTTCATGGAATTCATAAATATTGGATTTGTGAAACTTGTCATTTTGAGAATGATACAATGAAATTGCATTATTGTTATCATAACAAGTTTCACAACTCTAGTCATTATTGTAAGCAAGGTCTCGAGTTCGAGCATTGTGAATGTAAAAAATCCCCACTGGGAGACTCTCCCACCAAAGCCAGGTGCGCTACGTGGGTCGGATCCGGGTTAGTTGGGGTGAAGCCTCGTTGAACCGGGTGGGCAACAAAAAAAAAAACTCTAGCCATTACAAATTTCATAGACAAAAATTGCATACAATAACTATAACAACCATAAAGAATATACAACTAGCAAAAAAAGATAAACCAAGGAATTCACAATTAACATATCTATGGAAGGAAGGCTTTTTTTCGTTTTCCAAGTCTTATTAACAATTGCACAAAGTTACATACTAGATCAAATTATTTAATGCTCCTCACATGTGTACAAAAACATAAGTGATAACTTAAAAAAACACCCAACTTAAAACTCTTCACAGTCTTTTCGGTGCTCTTCATACTCCTCTCTACAATTAAAAATAAAAAATAGTAATATGCATATTAAAAACAAATCACTCAACTTGGCTCTCTTCATATTACTGGAATTAGTGTCAGTTGTTATTATTGGCCTCTTTGGCACTCAGCTACGTTTTGTGCTATGTGAGGTGGTGTTGATTGCCTAGAATTATCACTACTTGCTTCAAATTCAATGTATTACGTACAGACTATATGGTCACGAACTATATTGAACTTGAGGCAAGCATAAATATACTGGCCTACCCACGCCACTACATATATCACATATTGGACACTTCTCAACTCATGAATATGTGGCCTATTTGGTGCTCATCTAGCCTCTGTGCTTCGTATGTATGTCTTTGCAGATTTAAATTGCATGCTGAACTTTGTGAAATATATCGTGTTGTTGATAGACCTGAATTAATCACAGCTAAGTAATTAGGGCATATGCCCCAATCAACACCACTACATATATCACAAAGTCACATGCCATGCAAGACTATAAAAAAAATCTAAAAAGAAAGACAAGAAGCGAGCATCAGTGTTTCTATAACTATATCAACCCCAAAAAAATATACAGCCAACATAACAAATGTAAACTTTCATGTAAAATTGCAAATATTTTTTACAACCAAACAGAGAGAATATCGATCAAGCAGAACATTTCCATTTATGTAGATGTAAGAATAAAACTAAACTTTGAATCAGGGTTTCGATAAAGAAGGAGAAGGAGTATCGAGGGTTTGTGAAAGACAACAAAAGACAACGACTAAAACTTTTATTCAAGCAAAGACAATGAAAGAGAACACTGACAGAACGCGACAACAAAATATCTATTGAGAGTTTTGGAAAAGCAATGATTTTTACCAAACGTGAGAGCAAAACGGTGACAATAGAGAGGGAGAGCCCAACAGAAAGGAATACCAAGCTATCTCGACGGTGGAAAGAGAGACATCACGGTGGCTGGAGGCGACAGAGAGAGACAGAGCGCGCGTGAGGGACTAAGAGATGCTAGAGATGAAGACTGAGCTCGAAAGTGAGTGTGTATACTTAAGGCAACCTTTTCTAGATCGGTTTTTATTAATGACCAGTGTCTATAACCTTTTTCTACACCGGTTCTCATTAAAGACCAGTGTCAATATGTTAAAAACATTTTAAATCATAATGACACTGTCTTTGAAATCATCCGGTCTAAAATGTAATTTTTTGAACAGATAAAATTTTAAAAACAAGAAGTTTCGCCTAAAGGTTGAAACCTTTTCATCAAAACATATTAATAACATAAAATAGATGAGTATAATCATCAACAAGAAATATCAAAAGACATAAAAGACATAAATTTTTTCATTAATCATCACCTAAAGACGGCAATGTACATACATGAAATCAAAATTACATCAAAATATTATATATGGTGATGATCGGCTATAAAATAACAACTACATCAAAATATTATAACAATAATGGGGGTTCTTGAAACCAAGGCCTTTAAAAGATCATCATCATTCCAGGAGACCCACCTCACCTAGTCTAAATGCTTGGTGATGTCGTTCAACACCACAAACACCTCTTCCAGTCGTTCGAAGAAGTGATCTTGCCTCACCATTACTTCAAGCACGATGTCCTGGAGGCAAAAGATGGCTTCAATGATTTCCTCCAACATCGAAGGTGAAGGGGGCCGCGAAGAGGAATTGTTGGTAGTTGTCATTGAAGGGGGAGAGGGGGAACACTGCCTCTTTGATCTTGATATATGCATCAGTGGAAGTGTTGTCACTCAAACAAGAAAGAGAGAAGTAGAAATGA
The DNA here is from genome assembly GCA_025563575.1 of Acacia pycnantha. Classification (NCBI taxonomy): domain Eukaryota; kingdom Viridiplantae; phylum Streptophyta; class Magnoliopsida; order Fabales; family Fabaceae; genus Acacia; species Acacia pycnantha. Next base: position 1,013,849 of record JAMWYP010000242.1, on the reverse strand, counting down.
ACTTTTGAATTTGAACTTAGGAACTAAAGGGCCTTGGTATTTATAAATGGGGCTAATGGTCGGATAATTCAAATGATACATCGGTCGTATTGGAAATGCGATCTAACTAATAATTATGAAACTGGATGCTCATCTTATTGAGTGTAAATAAAAAGTCAACGATAGAAAAAAACAACAACATTTATACCGATCAAGAGTTAAACGACGGTTCAGACACATTTACACCTTATGTGACCAGTCTGAATGTAATTAAATTATATATTTAAGATGAATATAATTAAGTTGAATATATGTTATAAGAACAAACATAAAAGAAACATGATCAAGATCAAGATTGAACAAGATGAAGATTAAAAATCAAAATATTTTTTTCATTAATAATATATCTTGATCGGGCAGCATCAGTAGATTAAAAACATGTTTTACATAATAAAAAAACTCCCAATCTTCCTCCTCATCGCCGGAGGCAGAGGAGGAAGAAGGGGAAGAGTAATAGGTGATGTAATACCCTAAAATCTGACTTAGGGTAAATATCATAAATTAGTAGATTATATTTTCTAAAGGAAAATACTATGGGAATTAAAGGGAATTAAGTGCCAAAATTACCAAAATGTCCCTGTAGGCATAAGTGGCCTAGAAAATATTATGAAAAATCCTAGGAGGCAGAAAAATAATTATTAAAATTAGGAGAGTATATTGTCTCTAATTTTAGTAATTTAATAAAATATCACCTTGGAAAAATTATAAGAAGGGAATGAAAAAGTATTATAATGACCAGGATGCCCCGTAAATGTTATTAAAAATGCATAGGACATAGAATTCTAATGTCAGTGCGAAAGTTATGAGGTGAGGAGTAATTATAATTGAGAAAATTATCAAAGATTAGTAAGGGATTAATTAAGTAATTATTGGCTAATTACTTAAGCATAAACAAAGGAAAATTTGAAGATAATTATGTAAAATCCTATAATTAGGGGATAATGGTTAAAAATTAGCATAAATATATTTTCTAATTAATTGGAAAATATGAAGGAAAATTGGTGAGAATGGGTATTTTTAAGCCTAAATGAAAAAATAGGCCAATAAGGGAATTTTGTAAAATTGAAATATATAATTAATTAATTAATTAAAAAAATAAATATTAAATAATAATAATTAAGGGCCAGCCGAATTTGGGCAAGAAATAAGAATAAGAATGAGCTAAAATATCAAGGATATTTTGTATGCAAGTTGTAATATTTTATTATATAATTAATTAAAGTGAAAACGTAAAAATAAATAATTGTCTATAGGGAACGGATCCTATCTGGAGAACCAGGAATATGATTTTTAAAGTCAAGGTATAAAATTGATCAGTGGATTTTTATCTTCAGTTAGACTTTTCCGGAAGTTGATTCCGAAGCCGGTAGAGCATTTTCCTAATAAGACGAAATAAGGAAAAATGCAGATAGTCACATTTTAGGATTGAAGGAAATAAATTCTAACTCAACATCTGGAGATGAGTTTATGATTATCTGAACATATTTGGAATCGGTGAATTTTTGTCCGAAGTTGATAATTCCTAATTCAATTCCGTAACTGCACGCTTTTCGAGGAACTTGACCGATTGTTGGAACCCTATATGGAATCAAAATTTAGGTTAACTTGGACATTTCTAATAAGTGAGAAAATGTCTTCAAAGTTGTAATTCCGAAATTTTAAGATTTTTCCGAGATTACGCGAATCGGACACCGATCGGTGAATTCTACCGGCTTAAGCTTCTGGAAGGTGACACATGGAACCACTCCATTGGCTCTTCCCTTGACTTTTTGGAGCAAGAAGGACGAATGCCAAGTGGCCCGGTGAGGATCGTGACACCTCGCGAAAGTGTGATCCGACGACCGATATCCAGTCTGGTAAAGCATGAATAGTGTCACAGATTTTCACTATAAATACCCCCCCTTTCATTCATTCTTCACACCACTTCTCACTAGCTTGGCCGAAATCTAGAGAGAGGAAGAGAGAAGGAGAAAGCCGGGGAAATTTGCGTGAAGCTCGAGTAAGTTTTTCGGTACTCAGTCTTAAGTTTCGGTAGTTAGCGTAGAAATGTTAGAATAGTCTTTAATCTTCCGAGTATGATTAGATATCATATGATAGGGGTATTTTAGTCCTAAATTTCGAAAATCATGGTGGGGTCAGAGTTCTGGCAAAATTTTGGAAGATTAGAGTTAAAATAGCGAAGCTCTGGCGAAATTCCGCCGATAGGGGCATCAGGGGCAAAATGGTAATTTTTACTTAAAATGCCTGTTATGCTGTGAATCATTAACTAATATGATTTATATTTCGAAAATGATGTTGGAAGAGGAGTTATGTTGAAATTTTGGAAGATTAGGGTCAAAGTAACGAAGTGCTGGCGAAATTCCGCAAATTAGGGGGTCAGGGGTAAAATAGTCATTTTGAATAAAAATGTACGTCGTAATGATAGATCCTTAACAAGTACGTTGTTATATTGATAGGATATCTCTGATAAGGTTCTGACCAACTGTTGTACCGTTTTCCGTCAAAGTACCGAATTTCCGTCAACGAAGGTACGTTCGCGTACTGTAACACTAACTCTGATGTTTATGGTATGCATGTATGTGGTATGTGTGTTGTATAGATGTTGTACTGTTTGAATGCATATAATGGTTAGAGGATATGTCTGTATGCTGGGGGCAATATGTTTGTATGTTGGGGGCAATCTGTCGGTATGCTGGGGGCAATAGGTCTACATGATGGGGGCAATACATATGTATGGGTTGTGATAGAGTGATGGTATGTGATGATGATGTTGTGGATGTCTGTCGTTTGTATGTGTATACATAAACATGAGGTTAACCGTTACCTGAGATCCGGTGCGCTGGATCTCAGCCCTTAACATAGCGTCAGGTTCAGGAGGACCGAGGACCGAGGACCGAGGAGAGAGACAAGCAGCCCGCGTAGAAGTTCCGGCTGAAGACTTCTTTTGTTGTTCCGACAAGCCTTCCTTTGATGTTGTTATCTACTTTTGAACCACACGGTTTTGTACCGCTTCTGTAAATTGGCCAGACTTACGGCATTTTATATATACATATCAGTTACTCAATCGCTCCGATGCTCTACTCTGATTATTTGAAATGATGTTTTGATGAAAAAAAAAATATAATGCTTTTGAAATTGGGATGTTACAGGTGAGGTTGTTAGAATTATTGCACTTGACATCATTGGCGTCGAGTACAAGGTTGAGCTTGTTGTTGACAGTATAGAGATATGCGACAAGTCTTTCAAAGCGTGTGTCTATGATCCACCCTTGCATGGAGTTGTTGAAGAAGCTGCTTGGCTGAAGGTGGTGCAGGAGGCGGTAGAGGTGGCTGTAAGCCCTACTGCGTACCATATTAATATTCTAGCTACAGACGAGAGAAGAGGAGCAGAATAAGAAGAAACGAAAGCAAGCAGAAGTTTAAATAGACAAGACAGATGAAGATTATTACATTTATTGAAATGGCCTCAGATTTTGAAGAGACACATAGTTGGGAAATTTACCTTAGAAGCTAAAGAGTCTGAAACATTTAAGACTGGTTATAAAGAAATGACAGTATCTAAAAGGATATTTACACCGAATGTATAAGCGTATGATCTAACAAGAATTTAAATTTTTTAAATTTCTTAATATCTAATACTTATCGACATCGCATTACACTACAACCGGTTTAGAAAATATTTTTTAGACCGTGCGAAAGTGTGACCAATATTAAGTTGTATCAATATTTACAAAAATGTCATTGGTCATACTTTTTAAACCGTCTCCACTTATAGAGGTCTGGATGTGACAGTCTTTAGAGGTATTTTTTTAGTAGTGGAATGACAATTAAGTCATGAAATATGTCTTACATTTATAAAATTTTACAAACCTGTCCTTACTAAAGATTTTGTATTGAAAACACGTTTTATATATAAGTAAAATTTAAAAACAGTTATTAATGACACAATTGGTGGACTTATATTTAAAACCACAAGTTTCTCTCACAATGGCCTTGTAAAGGAATCAGGGTGGTACACTAAACTTCAACATCATATTGGGTATGTTATCTCTCTCACTACTCTATTAAATATAGTCATCTATTAAAAAAAAGGGATAGGTTATTCTGCCTACCTCTGCCTACCCCTCTCAATACCGTTAGATCATGATCTCATCCAACGACAGAAATTTGAGGGATAAATAAACCCTTTTATCTCTTTATCCCTCCCACACTCTCTCTCTCTCCTCCGCTCGGAAACCCTAGAATTTCAGAGTCGTCTCACTCCGACGACTGAGTCAGAACTGCATAATTTGCTGCACTCGCATGCACTCATATCCAAAGACGCTTCTTTCAGGTAATTAATTAACCAACTCGCAACTTAGTAGCCAAACATATCATCACACAGAAGAACTCTCATTAATTAATTATGTCTGCGCGTTTTTACAGGAAGCAAGGATTAAGGTTAGTTTATTTTGTTTTTGAACTAGAGAATTGCTAGTTTTGTTACATAGAACATGGTCATTAATCATTAATTAATATATCACGTTCCTTAATTATATACAAACGGTTGTTTTCATAGGTTGCGGCAATGGAGAAATTGAGTTTGGTTTCGCAGTTATCTCTCAAGTCGAGAAAGTTACATAATTCACCTCTGCAATGTGTAATTTTCTTACATTATTTTTGGATTCTGATGTGCTTTGTGTGTGTGTGCAGGGTGCCGATGGTATTCATCAAACAGATGTGAGAAGGAACTTGTTTACAGAAAAATTTTCCCGACTTTAAATTATGCAGTTCTGACTCAGTCGTCGGAGTGAGACGACACTGAAATTCTAGGTTTCCGAGCGGAGGAGAGAGAGTGTGTGGGAGGCAGTGGGAGAGAGAAAGAGATAAAAGGATTTATTTATCCCTCAAATTTCTGTCGTTGGATGAGGTCATGATCTAACGGTATTGAGAGGGGTAGGCAGAGGTAGGCAAAATAGGAGTAGGCAGAATAACCTATCCCTAAAAAAAATACTCCTTAAAACTATCAAATACCTTATAAAACAATCAACAACATATTCTAAAAAGTGCCATGTTTTTTTTATAGGGTAAAGGAGCAAAAATACACATGTACTTTATCTTCAGGAGCGTCCAACACCATATGTTTTTTTTGGAAGTAAAAATACACATGAACTTTCTCAAATGAAGCAAAAATATCATCTCCGTTAAATATCTTAAACGTCCGTTCCTGTGGGCCCCACCTGTAATCTTTTTCTCACTTTTTGTCCTCTCGTAAGACGAGCACATTGTGCACTGGATCTGGTCCTTGGAGGTGGATTTGAGTGAATCCGCCACAGCCAGAGGAAGAAAAAGAGAGAGATAAAGGACAAAAAGTGAGAAAAAGATGACAGGTGGGGTCCACAGTAACGGACGTTTAAGGTATTTAACGGAAATAGTATTTTTGCTCCATTTGAGAAAGTTCTTGTGTATTTTTGCTTCCAAAAAAAACATATGGTGCTGGACGCTCCCGAAGGTAAAGTACATGTGTACTTTTTCTCCTTTACCCTTTTTTATATAAAAAAGTTTAAGTGGAGATAGACACCGGTAACCCACAAGGGTCAGGACACGCCTCCAAGCTTAAAGAGTACTTACAGATCACCTACAAACGAGGCTTTCACATCGACCAATGGGTATCGAACCTCATTTTTTTTAGATGAAGGTCTATGCCTTAGACAATTTATACCACTCAAAAAAGAAAAAGAAAAAAAAAAGGTGTGCCGTGTTATGACCTGAAATAGTAAGTCCCAGTAGTAGTTACAAACCAACTACACGAACATTATTATTAACCACTAAACTCACCAACCTTTCATTGACTTTGGCTTCAAAAGTTTATATTTTGAACATGCAACCTTTCCTTTTTGTACGTTTTCATTGAATGCTTATGATCCCACTCAATGCAAGGAATAATGTCATTTTAGCTACCCATGGCCAGCTGTTGGCCATTCAATGAACATGTAGGACTACTTATATTTATTTACTACCTTGTCGTTAACATAAAAATTAAATAATTAATTTGTCAACATTAAAAAAATTTAATTTAGTTAGTATCTGTAACACACTTTCTAAAATGTATTTTTTTTTAATTATGTGTATTAAAACTATCTTTAAGAAAGTACTTTTAATATGTGCAGTTAATAATGATATTTTTGAAAAACAATTAATAATTTAAAAGATAAAGTGAATTGAGATATTATAATAATTAGGATCAAACTAAACTCTTTATCCTGCTCCTCCTATATTTAGATCAAAAGGGAGTGCTATTTATCACATTCTAGAAGGACATTTTAGTCCCAATCATAAGTCACATTTGGATATGTATGTTTCTATAGCATTAATTATTTTGAATATGTGGGCTATTTATATTATTTAGGGAAAATCCATCTCGGGGCTCATATTTACAAAAAATATTAAAAAAGGCCCAAAAAAGTCACATATCAAAAAAAACTCAGGGCATTTTCTGGAATTATTTCATAAAATGTTAACAACTAAATTAGTCTCATTAACAACTAAATTAATACCCGTTAACAACTAAATCAGTAGCATTAACAACAATATCTTATTCCTAACAACTTAATCAGTCTCATTAACAACTAGATCAGTACTTGTTAACAATTAATGTTTTTTGAAATAATACTAAAAAAAAGGCTTTGGGACCTTTTTTAATATGTGACTATTTCTTGGGTCTTATTTGACATTTTTTTACTCATATGAGCCCTTGGATTTTCCCTATTATTGAGGTCGGATACAATCATTCCATAGTTACCCAAAATGCGCCAAAGTGGGAAACATGGTTCCATCTCTCGCCAAGTACCTAAACTTTGGGCAGGAAAAGTTTGAGTAAAAACTCATTCAATTTTTTTGAATAAAAATGAATATATTCATTTAAATGCACATATCATGCAAAAATTAATATCCAAAAGTCATGTAAGACTATCCTTCATCATTTTTCCTCCTCTTCTATGAAAGGTGGGGAAGGTAAAAAGTATTATCTTCGGTTTTAAATATAAGACACTCTTTTTTTGAGAGATTAATGAAGCTAAATAAATTATTTGATATTATATGTTGTGTATGAATAAATTATATATCAAATTATAAGTTAGGCATATTAGTTTTGAGAAAAAAAGATAAATACAAACACTTTAAAGTAATTTAATTAACTTTTTTTATTTTTTATTTTTTTAAAATCAATTGAATCTTATATTTAAAACAAAAGTAGCACAAAATATCATTATCATGTTCACAAGCTTTTCCTAACGGCCCGTTTGGGAAAAAAAAAGAGGTAGGAATGGAAAAAAATGAAAAATATTTTGCTTCCGACGTGTTTGGTTTACATTGGAAAAAATGGGTTGATAGAAAGATTTTTGTTTAATTAGAAGAAAATGAGGTAGGAAAATAAGCAAAAGACCACTTTGCCCCTGTATCATAGCAATAAAATGGGTCGGCTTCTTCCACCTCCTCCTCCTCCATCACCCTCTCTGCATCGTCGGCTTCCTCCTCCTCCTCCGTCACTGATGGATCTTCCATCGTCGGCTTCTTCTTCCTCCTTTTTCACCCTCTCGACGTCGTCACCACTGTCGGCTTCTTCTTCCACCTCCGTCACCCTCTCGACGTCGTCACCATTGTCGGCTTCTTCTTCCATCTCCATCACTCCCTTTGCATCATCACCATCATCGCCTTCTTCCTCCTACTTTGTCACTGATGGATTTGCAGCGACGACGTCAAAGAGGCCATCATCAACTTCTTCTTCCTCCACCATCAACCACCACGATATTTTCCGACGTCTTCCTCTTACCCACCACTAAAGAGGGGTAAGTTGGTCTTCTTCCATTTTCTTGATGAGCTGGAAAATGGGTTCCCACCAAAATAGATGGAAACTGATTTTTCCATGTATAAGGGAAAATGCCCCACCGCCAGAAAAACAGAAAAACATTTTCCTGAGAAAATGTGAAGCAAACAACGCTACTGATGGACGGAAAATGTCCATTTTCAATTTCACTCCTCTAATTTTCATTGATCAAAACGGGCCCTAAAGAGTTTGCTATGCTAACAACATCAATATGATTGGGCCTAAGGAGGCATTGTTGGGCTTACCTTTCCAATTGATGCACGGGCCACATGTTACAAAATCCATATTCCATAAAAATCAAATTTAAATTATCTACAAGAATGTACCCCAAAAAAAAGCATTTAAAATACACATAGCTTATTGCTGTGATAAAATAAAAAATATTAAATAAATTTAAACCTTTAAAATCTAACTTGATGTAAAGTTTTTATCTATAATTTTTAAACAATAAAATTAATAAAATATTAACAGTTTATTTAACGATTAAAATAAAAAGTAAAAACAAATACTAATATAATTACGGATTGTGAACCGTTTGGGGCCTCTGGGGTGAACTTTAAATTAATGATTTTTGCAGCTGGAACTATTGCTTTCTGAATTCACATTTTAGGCCTAGAATTGTTGCTTTGATTCTTGTTTCGCAGGGAGGATTAGTAACAGTGATAGATATATTCAGAACGTGATTAATGCTTGGCGGTTTTTAGGGCAAACTGAGTTTTGCTGGACTTTAAGGTTTGGTTTGAGAGGAGGGGAGGGATTTTGGCCCCTACCTTTCCCTTAATTGGCTGAGCATCTAAGGACTTGTTTGGTATAGAGAAAATTTGAGGAGAGAAAGGAATTTAGAGGAAGGAAAGGAAGGGAAGGGAAGATTTTGAAAAATGGGGGAAGATGATTTGAGGGAAGATGAGTTGTTTGGTAAGAAGAAAATGAATGGGTAGTAGTTGGTAAAGAATCAAGAAATGTCTATTTTACCCTAAAAGTAATTAATTCAAAATAAAAAAGAAAAATATATTTTTTAAAATATATATCAAGTTTGAACTTGTGTAAAAAAAATTCTCGCCAAGTTCGAACTTAAATTCGAACGTTCCCACCAAATTTGAATTTGAGGAGTAAATTTGTCAAAAAGTGTGAACAGTGACATGGGAAGTTGAGATCCCACCAATTTTGGTGGGATTTGATCTTCCCACATATGAGGGAAGATTGGTAGGCATGAGAAGATAGTTTGTCGTGAAGATTGATCCAAAATACGTACCAAATGGAAAAACTTTCTAATTTTTCCTTTCCTTTCCACCAATTCCGTGTCCCAAACGGACTCTAAGGGTATGTTTGGTTTGAGGGGAGGGGAGGGGAGGGAGGGAAGAAAAAAAAAGAGGGGAGAAGAAAATATGTGGGCCCCACTACACTCAATTTTCAAAAAAAATTCCCCTCCTCCCATTTTTTTTCTCTCCCCCCTCCCATTCTCTTCCCTCAAACCAAACATACCTTAAAGCTCCCCAAAGGACAGATTCGGAGGGGAGGATAAAAATGTTGGTGTGAGTGGACTAAAATGTCCCTTGTGTTTTTTGGTTATTCCGAAATACCCACAGGACCCTTTTAACTCCATGCCGCGATGGAACCCCATTCGGCAGCTCAGTTGGTTCTGTGAGGCGAGAGTGAGCGAAGACCGAAGACGATCGAAGGCGGAGACGATATTGACGGAGATCACGATCCAAGTTACGCTTGGTCCGGTAATACCTTTCGGTGAGTATCTCTCGTCCCTGACCCGTTTACTGCTCGTCCCTGGTCTGTTTATATCGTCCGTGCTCTGTTTCTGTCGTCACTGGTCTATGTCTCGTCCGTGCTCTATTTCTCTTGTCGCTGGTCTGTTTTTCGTCCGTGCTATGTTTGTTAACGAAAGTGGCGGACTCTGTGTTCATCTATGTTTGTTCTGGTCTCTCTTATGCTTCCTATTTCTTGCTCTATGTTTGTTCTGGTCTCTCTTCCGGTGAGTAGCTTAAAGTAGCTTGCGTTTCCAATGTCTTTTGTGTGCTGGATTAGGAATTTTGGGGGGCTTCCATATTCCATCGTCCTCCTCATCCTAGTGTACAGGAATTGAATCATAACCCTGTAATATCCTAAACAAAAAAAGCACAGACATGATAATAATAAAACATTACCAGAACCTGCAGTATGTTCGCGAAGACCCTTTTTTATTGGCCAGAACCTGAAACCAAGACCAAGTATTGTTCAACTCATGAATGAGATTGGAACATTAAGTAAATTAAGTTTTCAACTGTTTTTTTGGGGCAGAACCTGAAACCAAGAGTTCAATTCATGAATGAGATTGGAACATTCTGTAAATTAAGTTTTCAACTGTTTTTTTGGGGCAGAACCTGAAACCAAGACCAAGTGTTTTATTTTGTTTCCTTCGTGGGTTACATTGTTTGTTTATGGGATATATTTACTGTTTTTATATACATCAATATCTACAATGTTTATGGGATAAGTTGCTGCTTGTTGTTCTAATTCATTTGGGATTATTTTGTTTATTTGTTAGATGGATTCTGAAGAGGAATTTGTGATACAATGGTTCTTAATGCGTCAGAGACTTGTGGCCCTCCTTGTTTGTCTTGTTGTCCAGTATTTTATGGTTAAGAAGTGTAATAATAAGAAGAGAAAACTTACAGTATTTGAGGATTTTTCTGTCAATTTGGAGAATGTGGAATTTGATGACCTATCTCATGGAGCACAAATTGAGTCCTCAAAGAGGACTAGAGGGGTTGGTGCAAACGAGGAAAGAGGCACTTCTTCGGATGAAGTTCTAATTGCAGAGCAAATGCAAGCTATCGTAAGTGCTATGAGGGAAGGAAATCTAATTTTTAGAGATAGATATGCACCACAAATTTCAGGGGAGGACACTTTTAAGCTAATTCAGGAGAGTGGATGTGATGAGGATAAGATCTCTAAAATCTACTGCTTCCTCATGAATGACGTTAGCAAACTCAGAGCAGTGATTCAATGCCCCCCTCCTATGCGCAAACAAGTTATTATGAAAATGGTTTTTGATGCTTAGATTAGCTTGTTGCTTAAAAAATACCTTTGAGGATATTTTATTTTGCCTATGATGGATGGTTTTTGATGCCACCTTACATATTTTAATTTGCCTTGTCATTGGCATTTGATGGCACCATTCATATTTTGGTTTGCCATATGATGGCATTTGGTGGCCTTTAATGCCATGCTGTCTATTTTTTGGATGTCGTGTGAGTGACACTTGATGTCTTACATTAATAAGATTATGATATGATGAACTCCTTATTTTAGTAAATGACAGCATTTGGTTTTATTATCTTAAATTTGATTATATTTTAATGGCTTTTTTACCAAAATAATTTTTTGAAAAAAAATAATTATCAAAATAAATCACATTCCAAACTATTTACCAAAGTAATGCAGTTGGTGGCGTTTTCTGACACTACGTTACAAGTAGCGTAAGAAAGGTCAGCGGATTTGTGCAAATCTTTGATTAAACACGTGAGAAATCCTCACGCCATTTGGTTAATGAATGGCGTGAGGGTTTCTCACGCCATTTGGTTAATAGGCGTGAGATTCCTGCTTCCATCCTTTCGTAAAAATCAGAACGTACCATGCTTTTTTCCCTGTGAATTCGATTAGCAAATGGGGGGATTTCCATGGGGGAGGGGGGAGGGTGCGGTCAAATGGGGGGAGGCCTGGTCTCTTCTGCTGCACAGCAAGCCTGCACCTGCTGTGCAGCAGGTTTCACGCCACCTGGGTGGCGTGAAAGTTTTGGTTGGCGTGAAAGTTTTGGACGCCATCAGTGACCTCGATCACTGATGGCGTACGAAAGTCCTACGTAACTCACCTATGGTGCAAAGCTTCCTTACGCCATTAATGGCGTAAGACTTACTTTGGGAAATTGTTTAAAAACAGCTTTAGTTTGGTAATTATTTTTTAAAAAAAATTATTTAGGTCAAAAGCCTATTTTAATTGTGTGTTATAGATTATCATTTTGTACTTTAACCTTAAAAATTTCAAATGTAAGATCAAATTAACAATTGTGACATTTTTACCCATTTAAAAAACTCATGTGTATTTTATTTTAAATTTAATTCATCAAAATTATGGTATCATATGCATAAAGCTTAGCTTTATGATTATTTTGTATAGAATCACTTATAACATAAGTAAAATTGTCCAGTTGTTAATGTGAAAAAAAAAATTAAACCAAACAAAGTAACATTAAAATCCTTCCCCTTCCTTCTGATCAATCCAAACAAGGTACTCCCTCTGGTCCTTATTATAAGGCACCAACTAACAAATGTATTTGGTATTTTTTATAAGGCATTTGTTTATTTCCAAAACACATTAAATATTTTTTTTTTCATGTATGCATATAATTAATAAGGGTAGTGGGTGAGAGTAATAATTAAAGTTTAATGCAATAGTAGGAGTAATATTAGAAATTTCTTAAATTTTAGGATAAATTTAAGGGTTAAGTACTAATTTTGCCCCTGAAGTACGCGCCCAGGAGCAATTTTGCCCCTTAAGTTTTAGGCGGAGCAATGTTGTTCCTGAAGTATCAAAACGGAGCAATGTTGCCCCTCCGTTACAAACCCTAACGGTCAATTAACGTTGGCTGTTAGGGTTTCTAACGGAGGGGCAACATTGCTCTGTTTTTGATACTTTAGGGGCAACATTGCTCCACGAAATGTAGCAATGTTGCCCTTGAAGTATAAAAAACGGAGCAATATTGCCCCTCAGTTAGAAACCCTAACGGTCAACGTTAGGTCAACTAACGTTGACCGTTAGGGTTTCTAACGGAAGGGCAACATTGCTCTGTTTTGATACTTCAGGGGCAACATTGCTCCGCCTAAAACTTAATGGGCAAAATTACTCTTGGGCGCGTACTTTAGGAGTAAAATTGGTACTTAACGCTAAATTTAATGATTTTAACTGTTTTTGTTTTTAGAGTATATGAGGAATATTCAAATCGCTCACCTCCGTCAAACCCCGTCAAACCAAAAAGACCCTAAAGTGTTATCTGGTTACTCGAATTTTACTGAAGTAGTTTGGGTTGGAACTCGGTCTTGGGATTCAAGACTTGAAATCAAACAGATACTCGAACTTTTTAAGCTTATCATTTTTTTTTTTTCCCCTTCAAGGAATCAAAATCAGCTTGAACAACTTTATTTCTTCGTTTTCTTTGGGAACTCTTCGGAGGAAAATTAACCATCGTCGTTGTCAGACTTCAAACGTAGTGGCGGCGGAGACTTCAAAGGTTGTTCTTCGGAGGAAGAAATTACTAAAGGGACTGCGTTAGGAAGGTGAAATTTTGCGCTTGTTATTCATGAACTTTCTTCTTTCTTTATAGCTATTATGAAGTGGTATTCTTTCTTGTAACTGGCACAGGAGTATGGACGATCGAGAAGAATATGTTTTGCTTGATCTGGATAGTGTTTCTGAGAGTGTTGACATTCCTCCAAATGCTAAATATGTTTTAACTGTATGTTATTTAACATATTTTCTCTTTATATTCTTCCCCTGAATGTTTAAAGTATTGATGTTCAGATTATTATCCTTTTCTTTAAGAAAAAATTACTTTTAATTAAAGTATCAGATCTTAACTTAGTAAACTGTTCTTATATTATGTAGTATTATTTGTAGGGCCTCAATACATTGAACCCAGTGTTGATCATTGATGACAAATTGAAGCTGGTAAGTTGCCTTTAAAATTTTAAATACCCTGCCCGATGAAACCTTTGTATTATATTTGGATGTGAATCTATGAAGAAACGCTTGGGCATGACACGATACATGTTCAGTCTATTTACTTTTCCTCAAAATGATTGCACTATTTATCCATGAGACTGAAATTCTTTCTCATTCCATCTTTGACTAAAATAAGGAGAGCATTTTGATACAAGTTGAAATCAACCGCAATATTCTCACCCTCTCTCCATGCACGGTGCCTTAAGTGTCAGTTACATTTAGCTAGTTTCTGTTGCATCCTGGAACTAGTATCATGCATTGTTTGTCTATTGCAGCCGTTTTTTATTTTTTATTAGTCTTTCCATTTATATTTGATACATTTGATTTAAAATTCCATGACCGATCTTTTCCATCTGTTATAGACTGCTTCCTGGTGGATATTTTGTGTGTGTGTGTGTGTGTATTTTGAATTCTCATGTGAGTCTAGTGATGCTGTCCAGAAGATTTATACTTCATAGCTATTCATTTGGAAGCAACTATGGTAGATGTTATATAATGATGGGCTCATGATTAGTAGCCAAGGCTTGAGGGAATGTTGTTGAGGTGGCCGGTGGCCTAGTGCTTGTAACTGATGCACAGGTTGTGAGGTCTGTGGTGTGACAGTGAGAGGGGAGTAAAGTGGTTACTGGGAAATATATATTGTGACTTGAGGTGTAAGAGAGACAGGAGAAACCATTTGGCTAGTATAATGTCTTTGGTCTTTGTATCAAAGAAAAAAGTCTTTGGTTTCTCGAATATCTTGTGTTCTTGTTGTTGTTTTCCTTTCTTACTGTAACTATGACTGCCATGTGCTACCATCCTATTGCCCATTTACCGTGGTAGACAGGGATATCAATTATCATTGCCTTGTTTCATAAATAATATCAACTTTAGTTTTGAGTTCCGTCAAATAATTAATTTAAATGTTAACTTCTGCTAGTATTTCCTGAAATCCATTGTCAGAATTGTAGATGGAGTTATTCATGCAGTTGCTGCATTGAAATTTATCTTTGGGTCTGCAACCACTTTGTTTCATTTTTTCTGCCCTCTGAATGTATGATTACTATTCTAAGGGTTGTTATGGTTCCTCATTGTCCATTACAGGTGGGGGAATACCAGGAGACAATTGGCACATGTATTGTCTTTTCAGAAGAAGGTGAGTTACAATTATGTGCTGAAATTTTCTATAGGGAAAAGGAAATATCTTAAGAGTTGGAAAATTAGAATGAATTGTCAAGCAATTCTCGCATGTTAGTGTTTAAATATTGTTTTCGCTGTTTCCACATAACTGAGTTTAGGAAGCTGCTTCTTCATGTCCTCCAAGTATAGTGAACACCATTATTTGTTTGCTAGGATGTTAATGTCCTTCCTTGTTAAGAATTTTCTCAGTTTGAAGATGCAATTGCCAAAGTTTTCAGTTACTCCATCTTTTAAGTATATTATTATCTGTGACTGAACTAGTAATTGGGGATTGCAATACAGCCAAGCATGTGTTTCTCAGAGCCTCAAGTTGACAACATGTATATATAAAAAACTACAAGTAGCCAACAAAGGTTGGTTCAATTGGTAAAGGGGTTGGTTTATAACCTAGGCTGTCAGCTCAAATCCCACCAATATGAAGACTTTGTTGGTGAGCGATCTGTAAGCATTTTTTGAGTCTGAAGGCATGCCTAGACCTTGGTGAGCCCCCGGACCCAACTCACATTAACTTTTTCATTTTTTTTTTAAAAAAAAACTACAAGTATTAGGGATGTCCATGTGTCAGATTAGAAGACCAAAGCAACTAGCTGTATTGCCTAAAGAATTGCTAAGCTGTAATTGCTTGATAATGATGCTTTCCCTTGCTATTTATATGAGACAACTGTAACTATAGTTGAAGACATCTTTGTTATAAACTCTTAATGTTTTGCATATAACTGTTTTTGTCTTCCCACAACAAAGAAATCGTATGGTTCAAGTTGTATGATAAAGCTTGTTACTTTGCAGATACTCCTGTGGTTCATGAAGAGACAGGACCATCTGAAGCGAATCTTTTCTCTGGAACTAAAATAATTGATTCTAGTCAACCTCCAACGAAGCAAGTAAAACCTTCGTGTCAACTTCACAAGGTTCTCAAGTTCAGAATAGCACCCGATTCTGAAATACAAGCTGGAACCATTGAGGAGGCCAAATAATTTAACCAAGATATATAGTTTCCACAGCATCTGCCATGCATTGCATAGGAATGTGCCTTTCATGGAAATGAGAAGTTTAAAGTTAATTAGGCATGTGCATATTTTTAACATTTATTTTTTAATATTACTCTTGAAGTTCCTTTCTTAATCTCTCTCCATTTCATTGGTGTAAAGGAAGGGGAGAGTCTAATAATATACCACCCTCCACTCTTGTACCTCTCCTATGTATTGGCTTGAGTTTTCTCTTATCATCCAATTTCATTCGATTGCTTTGTTTGATTTTTTAAAAAGTTTTATGCTCTTTCTTCTATTTTGTGTGTTTTTCCATTAATATGAAGAAAATTGCTACATATGATTAGTATTATTAATCTGTCTCCATTGAGTCTAACATACATTCCCATGAAATGAAACCCACAAGTTACTGTGATGAACTTCACACTCATCAATCCTCTGTAGAATGAATGGAAATATGGAATGGTTTAAAAAATGTTTTAGTATTATTTGTTGTGTTTACAGTTTATTTGAATTTTAGTGATAACTTAAGGCTAGCTAAAATAGGAAAATTCTAAATGAGGTTGGTAAATTTATCAAATCCCTAATTGAGTTGTTGACATAATTTAGGATTTCAAAATGAGGGTAAAATGACTTTAATGCCAACCCTCTTTTTAAATAACTTTCATGACTATGAGCAAAAATTTCACTCTATGCTGAGAAAAAAGCACAACTATTCAAATTAATGAAAATGATTAGGTGGGAAAGAAAGCATTCATGGTTTTCAATTCAAAAGCAAAAGAGAACAGACATCAGAAAGAAAGTTTCATGTTTGGCATTTTAAGGCGTCAATCAATCATCAAAGTCCTACAATTTGATTTTCCCCCTTCAGTTTTAAACTTAATCGTTTGGTTTTTCCTGTCATTTGGTTGATGGCTGGGAGAGAGGAGGTAGCCCTTGACGTTATGTAAATTTATATTTAGCTGCCAAGTCACCTACATGTTCTTGACATGTCCATCTCCTCATAACACATCTAACAACTAAATACTACAACCACCTAACGTTTTAAATTTGCAAAGAAAGGGATTACTTTGGAAAATTATAAACCAAGGAATCTATTATTGTAAACAAGTGCATCATTAAAGGCAGATTCCGCTAGGATTGATGATGAGTTTGAGGGGAAGCTGCTGAAGAAAAAACCCCCACACTATTCAAATCAATCAAAGATTATAGGCTAATCATCAAACTATGCATGTTCCCTTAAAAAAATCCAAATCTTGTGAAGTTCTTCAATATTTAATTGCTCCAAATCATAGTCTCTTTCTCAAATGAATGAATTTCACACAAACATTCTGTTGGATGCAAAAAGTAGGAGTGTGGTTTAAGAAAAAAACCTTAGTAGAAGATGAAAATGGAGTGGCATCAATGTCAGCAAAGACTAGGAAAAAGTGTGTCACTCTCTTTTAAAATATGAATATAGAAAATGGGGTTTCATAAGAACTTTGATCTTTTGTTTTTCCTTGCCTTTCTTCTCTTTTGTTCTTTATTTCTCCACTTACTATCTTTTCCACCTTTTATGAAAAGACACTTTATTCTAGAGTTGTCCAAAAAACCCGAGGTCTGGTTGGCCTGGCCCGGTCCGGTCCGGTCTAAGGCAAGCAAAAAAATGGTGTGAGACAATTTGACCGGACCGGACCAAATTGCTCGGGTTGGACTGGACTTCGGTCCAGGGGCTTAGACCCCCTGGACTGGTCCGGTCTGACCCGAGGTCTTTTTTTTTTTTTTTTTTGTAAATCACCACTACATTGAGCCACTTACTGGAGTCTGGACATCTTAATGTGCTTTTTGATTTACAGGAATTACTTTTCACTATGTCACTTTTTATTATTTTAGGAAGTCAGGTGAAATTAGAGCTAAAATATTGCATTCCAAGAAGGCAAAAAAAAAAATTAAAAAAAAAAAGTTGGACTGCCTGGACTGGTCCAGGCAGTCCAGTCCGAGCTCGGGCTGGTATTAGACCGGACCAGACCTCGGGCTTATTTTTTCAGCTCGAGGTCATATCGGGCTAGACCTCGGATTGGCCTCCAATCCGGTCTGGCCCGATCCTTAGACAACCCTAATTTATTCATCCTGTCTTCTCTAGATTAAAAATTTCAAACATTTCAACTCAGGAAAATCTAATCCTCAGTTTTTACCAATTACAGAATTACTTATTTTAAAAACAAAAATTATTATTACCTTGAAAGAAATTGAACAAATATTTATGATAAGAATTTAGCTCGTCCTTCAAGTATTGATTTTAAATATCATCACCAAGACTTAGTTGATAGTTCTTTATAATTAAGGGAAAATTCCATATAAAGTTGCTTGAAATAATGAAATTCTAAATTAGGCTGGTAAATTCAATAAATTCATAATTAAATTATCGACCCAATTTAGAATTTCTAAATATGAGTTAAATAACTTTATTGCCCTCTTTTTGTCTCATCTCTCATTTTAAAAAGGTTTTAGTGCTTTCAAACTTATTTTTTCCAATAAGTGTATACATATAACAACATTAATGTATAATAAAACAAAATATGATCCGCATAAATCAAATATTTTTTTTGTTTGGAAAGATCATCAAGAATAATCCCAGCCAAAAGAAACGAAAGCATAACCCAAAAACAATTAAATGATTTTCAGCTCAATATTGGGAATCGAAAATTTTATTTTTGACTTGAATTTTTTGATGAGAAGAAAATTAAAATATATTAATAATAAAATCTTAGTTATATGATATTATATATCAAATATTTTCATTAATGGAATTAAAAAAAAATCATTAACGTAAAAAACCAAACTAAATAGGAGTATCACACATGTCAGAATTTTTTATTAAATGATTTTTATTTAAATATTGTCAATAAAAAATTTTATTTTTGGACGAACTACACTTAAACTTGTTTTGTTAATAAAAATAAAACCAAACTTCACTAATGACAAAATTCTGACATGTGTGCCTATTCAGTTTGGTTTTTTTACGTTAATGAACGTTTTTTTTTTTAATTCCATTAATGAAAATATTTGATATATAATATCACATAAGTAAGATTTTTTTATTAATATATTTTAATTTTCTTCTCATAAAAAAATTTCAAGTCAAAAATAAAATTTTCGATTCTCAATATTGAGATGAAAATCATTTAATTGTTTTTGGGTTATGCTTTCCTTTCTTTTGGCTGGAATTATTCTTGATGATCTTTCCAAACAAAAAATCTTTGATTTATGTGAATCATATTTTGTTTTATTATGCATTAATGTTGTTATATGTATCCACTTATTGAAAAAAAATAAGTTTGAAAGCACTAAAACCTTTTAAGATGAAAGATGAGAGATGAGACAAAGAGAGGGCAATAAAGTTATTTAACTCATATTTAGAAATTCTAAATTGGGTCGATAACTTAATTAAGAATTTATTGAATTTACCAACCTGATTTATAATTTCATTATTTCAACCAACTTTATATGGGATTTTCCCTATAATTAATGTTTGTTAGCATTATTTGATAATTACTAGTAAACGGCTGTAACCCAATTAATTAACTTATATTTATATAAATTCAGATCTTGTTAGTCATGATCTCTATGCATATTAGATTTTGTAACTATACATATTTTTAATTTATATAATTTTTTATTTTTTTATCATGAAAAGAAAATTTTTAGGCCCCCTGCATACCATCCTGGTCTTCATTGAAAGCAGGTGAAGGGGTAATTTTGTCCAGAAAGCTTTCGCCGATGAGCGATTTTGTCCCGGAAGTTTAAAAAATTGAGTTGTTTTTTCCTAGTCATTATCCTAGTTAATTTTGACTGTTAGTTGACCAAATATACTGAGTTGACAGTGCACATGTCATTCATATCATTTTTGTTAAGGTGCAAAATTGACTCGAAAGTTCTAAATCTAACTTTATAAAAAGATGAAGGAGGTGACACATAAACTTTTGACGTAAATTTACACCTTAACAAAAATGATGTGGATGACATGTGAATTGTCAGCTCAGTATGTTTGCTCAACTGACTGTCAAAACTAACAAGAATAACGGTCTGGGCAAAATTGCCCCTTAACCCTTAAAAGTTCAAGTTGACAAAATCTCAAATACCAAAAATAGAAACAAGTTTGAATTCTGGGAAGCACACTTATTGGGAGATGTGAGGAGTTTTCTAAACCTTGAGGGGAAACCCTTGATCTAATAAAAAATAAAAACAAGACATTTAATATATTTTAAATTGATTGATTTTTTCAAATTTACCCCTTATTTAATAATGGGTATTAAAAAAAATGCTATATATTTTCTCTCACCTACATTTTTATTTTTAATCGGGATAAAATTAAAACAAATCATTAATCACTGTCAACGGAGATTTACACCTAGGACAAAAGTTTATTTATTTATCTATTTTTTGCTCAGATTTATTTCTTTTGACATATTGGACTGATGATAAGGATTTTATTATCAACAAAAATTATCGTAAGGAATTGTTGGCCTTATTTGTGGGACATATTTGGCACATAATTGTTGGGTTGATCTTTGATTTGCTGGTCGTATTTCCTTCCAAATGAACCTGTGGCATGACTTATGCTGACGTGGCGACATAGTAAGAGTCCACGTGTGAAGAAGCTCGACGACAAAAACAGATGACAGATCCAGCAGAGGCAGAGATGCTGTTTTACCATGCTTCGAGAAGCCATGGAATTCCACGCTCTCAAATTCATTCGCCCCTGCCCCTAATCTTCTCTAGAGAAAGAAAAGATTCGCAAGAAGCAACACTTCGTTAGAGAGAGAGAGAGAGAGAGAGAGAGAAGGCACCAACCATGACAGCAAGAAAATGCCATGAACTATCCCAATCCCAAACCCTAGCGTAGCTTTTTGTGCTTTCATTGTGAAAATTGAAGCCCCACCAAACCCCATCACTATCTCGATTCGTTTCCCGGTTGTTCATTTCTGTTTTGTTTTGTTTAGCTGCAAACGTTAATTAAGCAGCTTGGAACTTGAATTCGACGATTTTCGGCAAAGAAAAAGAGCCATCGATTCGCACCGTTAAGCTAGTTCGTTCCACTTTTATTCCTTGGTAAGGTTTCGCCAATAGTTTCTTTCCTTTAACTACTACTTTACATTAGATTAATGCTATAACTTTTAGTTGAAAGATCCTCCTTTGTTTCTCCTGCGCTAACTGAATTCGTATTACATTATTTCACCATCATATAGTGTCTTCAATCTATCTTGCTGTTCCTCTTGTATTCTTCCTTTTCCCCCTTTTTTTCTTGACAAAGGTGTTCTTGATTTGCAGGGAAAGTTCCAAGTTTTCTTTGATTATACGGTAATTGTGGGGGTTATGATTAGTTCCCTTCTGATGTTTTATTACCAATCACTGTTTCAATCACCCGCTAATTATCCATTCTGGTACTCAATTTCCCATCCTTTTCTTCCCTCTGATGTCTTCTTTATATGTTGCTTCAATTGCCTGAGATTTCGTCTCAAAATTTGAGACCCTGCTCCAGAACTGAGTTTGTACTTGATGTCACTGTGAAATTCAACTACTGCGATTGTTAAGATTTCGTCTCGATCTCCAACTTCTTTCAATCGCAAAAATTTTCCTTTGGTGGGATTGAAGAGAAGCTGTTAAGGATGGGAGATCGCTTTAGACCTCTTTCCATTGAGGAATTGCCATCACATTTAATTCTAGAGATCCTATGCTCAGGCAGGCTTCGTGCAGTTGACCTTGTTTGTTTAGAGTTGACTTCGAAGACTTTTGGTGGGAATCACGGTTGGTACCCTTTCAAGTTTAGGTCATTAGTGGACTTTGCAGCATATCAGCTATCTGTCTCCCATCTTATCTATTTAAGGATGAGTTTGAATTCTCAGAGGGAGTTATATGATCGATGTGGTGGAAGCTGGAAGCGAGCTTTGAGATTTTTGCAGTCCTTGGAACAATCTTCTGGGATGGCCGAGACATCATCAGGCAATGTACTGTTTCCTTTTGGGAAGGAAGCATTTTATTTATATTTGGGATTATCTATGGAGTAACGGAACTAAATTTGTATTACAAAATATTATGTTTCTTAAAAAGCTACAAAGTCATTTATGTTTTGTGATATGTTTCTTAAAAAGCTACAAAGTCATTTATGTTTTGTGAACGAGTTTTAATTGGGATAGCTCTATTCAACTTATCTATATCCCTTATTGTCCTACATGAAAAGTTACTAATTTTTCTTAGAAAGATGATTCTGAAGGGACGGATACTTTTGCTTTAATTTGCAACTTCAGGTTGTTTAAACAGAAAACATGATAAAACTCCATTTTTGTGTCTCTGTCTACATAATGCTCGTAATTTTATCAGAGATTTTATTGAGGCGTCTGTTAATAATAACAGGCAAACCCAAAAGGGAAAAAAAAAAAAACAAGAAATTGGAGTTTTATATGTTTCAGAAGTTAAATTTCATAGTGTTGAGGAAGATATATGTATTACCTTTGCTTTTCACCTTCAAAAAAGGCATTTCAATATGGAAATTAGTTATAATTGTTGCAAACTTAATTTTCTTGTAGTCTTCTGCCTGTTCTTTCCGAAATGTTACATATATTTATTTGTGGAAAGCTTTTTATTGGCAGATGCAAGTTACGACTGGGAAGTATCACACCTTTGTTATCAGCAATTTTGCTGCCTACTCTTGTGGCTCTGGCTTGTGTGGTGTCCTTGGTCATGGTCCTGAAACAACACAATGTGTAGCATTTACAAGGCTTGATTTCCCACCTTTGGCACGTGTGGTTCTTGTGTCAGCCTCCTATAATCATGCAGCTTTTGTCATGCAATCTGGAGAGGTTCGTAACTGCTTGTCCTTTATTGAGACAGCCCTGATGAAGTCACTAGTTATTTGTTTGCTCTCAATAAAGAATAGCCTGAGCATAACCATACATTTTTATTGAGTCCAATGAATCAGGATACTAAGCTTAGAATTTTAGTAAGATCCCATTACTGGGTTTGCACTTATGATCAAATTGTCTCAGACCCTGATTCTTCCTGCCCCTGCACTCCTACTATAATATATCAAATTTCATTACAAGGTTGGGGTAGACCTATGCTTTGATTTAAACTGCATTTTCATGAAGGGCCAGGCTAGAAATATAGGTCAAGACATTTTTGGGTTTGAACCTAATAGCTTTTGCTTGTTGGACTAGTTGTCCATTGACAAAGAACAATGGAAGCAACATATAGCTTCAAGGGCTGGGGTAATTGGAAGGTGAGAGATTGGCATATAATTTCATTATATTTGAACTTTGATTGCCTAAGGCACTCCTCTTTCATCATAAATCTATTGTTGAAAGTTGAGTTGGGGCATACGGTAGGTTAAGAATCATTAACATGATGTCAGAAGCTGAGAACATGTTACATTGTGTATACTGCCTTTTAACATTTTCTACCTATAGGATGCTTTTCTGAGTGGGGATAACATCAGCCCATCACTTGAAAACTGAAAATATTTTATATTTTCCTAAGTCAGTGCAAAAAGTCCGGATGTATTTACTTTCAAAGCAGATACTTGAGATTCAAGTAAAGTAGTGTCATGGATTTTTTTTTTTTCTTTTTTGTCAAAATATATTTTTCTATTTGGGGATTGGGATAATATGATCTGACAGATTTTTTATTAGAAAGCGGGAATAATAGATTGTGTGATGGACACAAGATAGACTACAAAGCTTAATTATGACGTATCTTGAGCCTGAGGTTTTTGTTACTGCACATTTGTACCATCATAAATTTGAATCACCATAGGTATGTGATAGTAAGTCTACTTATTTCTGTTTTGCTTCTCTTCTGTTCTAAAGTAAATTCCTTAATGTCAAACAACCGAAGAATGTCCTGATGGGAATTTAAGGAGACCATACAGAATAGAAGTTCGGAAGCCTACAAACTTCCACCAATTCCATCTATGACAAAAGTCGTTAATGAAAGCGGTGAATATCACAAAAACAATTCCTGGAGTTCTTTCTCCTTATACGTCTTTTTCTCGTCTAATGAAAGTGGGTATTAGATTACTTCTTCTGGTTGCTTAGGTAATGCCTAATGTTGCTTTGTCTTTATGTTAGTGGAGCAAAGTTTTACAGGTGCAAGCCTTTTGACTGAACTAGCCATCCAAGTACTTCCCAAGCATCTTTTTTACATTAAACTTTTTTGCAAATTACACACTAATAAGCTCAAATTTCATAATTCAGGCCATAGAAAAAGTTTAGATTTCATATTTGTCGTCTTTGGCCTTGAAAAAAATGGCTTTATTTAAATTGTGAATTGATCGATTGCTACTTGTTTCCATCATCAACTTGAGATATTATGTTTGACTAATGTAGGTATTCACATGTGGAGATAATTCTTCATCTTGCTGCGGGCACAGAGATACAAGCCGTCCAATTTTTAGGCCAAGGCTTGTTGAAGCCCTAAAGGGGGTACATTGCACACAGGTAAACTACATAATTCATCGCCCCCATAAGATGATTATCGTTGGCTGGTTTGAAAAATAATGGTTGGTAGAAGATTATAAGTTCACACCAAATTTGTGGTTAGAGAGTATTTTTTCTTACAGTAAATCACATGCTGTAATCTTCTGCCTTCCCTTAATACTGTTTTGCTAAGGCTTTTACTATAGCTGCTAAAGTAAGGTGACTGTTCTCAGGCTGCAGCAGGGATTAACTTCACAGTCTTCCTCACTAGACAAGGTCATGTATACACGTGTGGGACCAACACCTATGGCCAACTTGGTCATGGTGACACTCAGGATGTACCAACTCCCAAACTTGTTGAAATGCTTGTGGGGGTTGGTCCTGTTGTTCAGATAGCCGCTGGACCAAGCTACGTGTTAGCGGTCATGGATAATGGAATAGTATACTCCTTTGGATCAGGCTCTAATTTCTCTCTTGGTCATGGTGAGCAACATAATGAGTTTCAGCCACGTGCTATTCAGGCATTTAGAAGAAAAGGTATCCATGTGGTCCATGTTTCTGCTGGTGATGAGCATGCAGTGGCGCTTGATTCAAATGGATTAGTGAGTTCCGTTAAGACCAGATGAAGTTTTGATTTTGCTAGTTATGCATTATTTTGGGTTTCTCCAGTGCTTGTAGGTGTTCTTAGTTAATGTTATTGTTGCTCCAGGTATATACATGGGGCAAGGGCTACTGTGGTGCTTTAGGCCATGGGGATGAAAATGATAAGACAACTCCAGAGATCTTGGCCAGTCTCAAGAGTCACTTGGCTGTTCAGGTATTGTCTCTTTAACTACAAGTTTTGATAATCTGTGTTGTAGGGATAAAATGGTTTACACTGAAAGAAACAGACTGAAACGAAAAGAGGGGCCAAGTTGCAAATAACCCCATTCAACTTTGAACTTCTGGCAAATCACTCCCCCTAGTGTTAATTGATAGAACTTAAAGAATACATTGTTGATAGAACTCAAAGAAAGTAAGAGAGAAGTAGAAAAAGGGAAATCTAGAGCCAGGATCTGTAACTCTAACCAATACACAATAATTTCAGGTCATATTCTTTTCTTTCCTTGTAACACAGAATACATGTATATATAAAGTCTGGACATAATAACTGCTCATGAAAACAGATAACACACAGTAACTACCTAAACTGATAAACTACTCTTTCTTATCCTAACTGACTGATAAACTACCCTTTCTTATCTATATCTTTATCTTCTTTCTTCTGGAATAAACCAAAAGAGGAAGAGGACAGTTAGAATTCCCAATATCCCTATCATTAATTCTGGCAACTTGCCACTTATACGTTTCTCTCATTTTCTTCACTTATTAGTAAGTTGAATGGATTAGTTATCACGTAAGTTCAAGTGGTTGATGTCAAAATCAAAACTACGGAGTATCATTTGCCAAAGGATCAAAATTTTTTTTTTTTTTGGGGTATTATATCCTATAAAAATCCGACCTTTGTAATTTGGGAAGTTGTAAAATTCAATCATCTCCATCCCTTTGATTTAGAGACTGCATATTCCTATCACAGCCGTAGTCAAGCTTAAGTTTCTTGTTATCTGTAGGTCTGTGCGAGAAAGAGGAAAACTTTTGTTCTGGTTGATTCTGGTACAGTCTTTGGCTTCGGGTGGATGGGATTTGGAAGCCTTGGATTTTTGGACAGAAGGCTATCAGATAAAGTCATGAAGCCTCGGATCCTTGATACCCTTCGGACCCATCATGTTTCTCAGATCAGCACTGGACTGTACCATACCGTTGTAATCACCAACCGAGGACAGATCCTTGGTTTTGGAGACAATGAAAGAGCACAACTCGGACAAGACACATTAAGAGGATGTCTTGAGCCAACAGAAATTTTCATTAACGATACAGACAACGAAGATCTAGATGCTATTTCATAAAAGAGGCTTGACAGTCCAGTAGCAACCTCGTGACCATGTCATTTGTGGAGGTTTGTACCATTGGATATCACGCAGATACCAAATTCTTTTAGTTTGTTACTGTTAAGATTGCTACTCTATGTTGTACTATAATTGTAGTGACAAAAAAAGGAAACTTAACCCTAGAGTTTGTCATTGTTTTCATCATGTTTATGTTGTGACGAAACCCATAAAATCTCATGTTGAGACTATGGTGATGGACAAGATAGGGAACTTTCAACAGGTACGACATTTCTTTTCTTTTCTCTTGCTACTTTATTATCATGGGTGGCTAAGATCCAATGGTTTTCCTAAATCCTTGATTGTGAGGGTTTCTAATTTTCTATAAACATTAAGAACTAGGAAGACAAGCACCATGTCCATTGGCAGCCAAATGAATAATCTGTCACCAAAAATTCCAAATCCCAACGCCAAAATTACTATTCTTATGATTATATTCATAGTGTGAAGTTCTTCCTAATTGACATCCACATGCCTTGGCTCAGGGAAAAAAATAGGGTGAATATCAATCTAAATTATCTAAATTTGAGCTCCATTAAATTTTTTTTTTATATCTCAGTATGCAATAGGATCATAATAGCTAGCAATAGGAGGTGGTAGGTTTATCTGTAATCAGTAAATATTTTATTATCGGTAATAATAATGAGATTAGCAAATCCTATATTATCCAAGACATTTTGCAAGATACTAGCATTTAATCATAATATTTTATTTATTTATTTTTCTTCTAATGAGATTTAAACCTTTATATAAAGCCTTATTTCCTAAAATCTAGACCTGATTCTATTATTCACCACACAATCTTTCTCGTTGATGCCGTTACCCAAAAAGAAATTTTGCTATCTCAGGACCGTTATAGTTACGGCTGCTGTTCATCGGGGCCTTGTCATCAGTCACCAACTTCCTTGACCTCCCGGCACTGGGCCAAAACTATTGCGCCATGTTCTTGACTACTCCCTTTTCATTTCTACTCTTTCATTACGCTATGTTCTTTACTACTCCCTTTTCATTTCTATTAATTACCTCTATGCCGCCATTATTTTCTCTCCTAGATATGGCACCGCTTTTAGATATTGCAGAATCCAAGCATTCCATTTTTTTCTTCTGTGATTAGTTGTTGTGCAATGGGCAAGGAAACCTTTGCTTTTCTTAATATGCATGAACACAACCTTTCCTTCCAAATTATATGCTGCTACTCCCCTCCTCTTTATTCAGCCACAGTTTGAACTTCGTATTGGCCACGTCAGCCTTATCTCATACCCAAATATTCTCCTCGATTCTAAATATAAGATATAATTGATTTTTTTAAGAAATTAATGAAGCTAAATAAGTTAGGTGACACAATTATTTTGGGTTGGGCAATGCTATTTTTCTCCGAGCTCGGGCCAGCGCATTGGGCACTGGGCTCCTAGGCTTCATGACCAATCCTACTATTAGGTGAGACATTCCTCACTACCATATACAAAAGAATACCAACAGGTGGTTGGTTCAGGGGAATGTGGCGCTGCATTCCCTTAAGAGGTTTAGGGTTCGAGCTGCGATAACGCACTTGTAATCCGCCTTGTATGGAGCTACCACTGTTGGAAGGGTCTTTCTTGTCACTGCAGAACCCGAATCCAGATTAGTCAGAATCGAAGGTTATGATGAACCGGGTGGGATACCAAAAAAAAATATACAAAAGAATATACGATGTATGTACTGATTAAATGGGACAGTTATTCCCCTTTATTATATGTACAAGAAGATGCATGTGGGTATATGTGTGCGTAAATAAAATGTGTACTATAGTAGGTGACAGGGTTATTTCTCACCAAAGGATATGAGTTGCTAGATGATATTAAAATTTTAATTAAATGCCTTCGGGACTATTAGATGTGATTGCCTTTTTTTTTCTCTTTCCATGGGTTAATGGTGTCTTCTTGAAAATATATTTTCGAAAAGCTCCTATACGCCTTGCTCCCCTTCCGCACACATTATTACTTGTTGTTGGTGAACTCACTACTCACCCTTTTATTATATCATTTTTTCATATTAGTTTGTAAATGAGTAGAGCCAAGGTATCGGACTTTGTGGACCTACTTTAGGTTTTTTTTTTGGGTCAATTGGACCTACTTTAGGTATGATAAGTCAGAATAAAGGTGAATCACATGGTGTCGTAACTACTATAGAGAAGTTAAGGTCAAGTCTATTTGAACTTTTTTCTGTGTTGGACACTTGAGGATTTTATGTTGGTCACTAGGGGTGGAAATAGGTCAGGGGTTTGTCAGGAGCCTATTAAAGGCCTGTCAGGCTAAAAGGCCAGGCCAATGCCTGTTTTGTCTTAACAAGCCAGGCTTAGGCCTCTAAAAGGCCTGACATGTCGTCCTGTTAAGAATAATTATTTTTTTTTATAAAAAACATTAATTAATATCCCTCCAGCCTGTTTACATTAGGCTTGTTTTCGGCCTTTTTACATTAGGCATGTTGTCGGCCTGTATACTGTAGGCATGTTTCCGGCCTGTTTGCATTTGGCATGTTTTCGGCCTGTAAAAAATACAGGTCTCCTAACAGGCCACAGACAAGCCTGACCTGTTAAGGGTGAGACTTGGCTTGTTTCCACCCCTATTGGTCACTTTTCAATTTTCTTTTTTTCATTGAGTTGGAACTTATGTGACGAATTTTTATTGTCGGGGAACACTATTTTCTTTAGATAATATATGATGGTATTTCGTGGGAATATTTTCAAGCCAGACCAGCTAGACTAAGTAGAGCTGATTTAGCTTAGTCTATGCGCGGTCATGTCCCAGATTTTGGGTTGTGACA
Source organism: Acacia pycnantha (assembly GCA_025563575.1). Taxonomy (NCBI): domain Eukaryota; kingdom Viridiplantae; phylum Streptophyta; class Magnoliopsida; order Fabales; family Fabaceae; genus Acacia; species Acacia pycnantha. The sequence continues at coordinate 984,773 of JAMWYP010000242.1, read as the reverse complement.
TGATCCTCAATCCTCATGGTAACCTCAAGTTGTTGTTAGTGTATGACTCTTTAATTCAAAAAAATAAATAAATAAATTGACAGCTAAAGAAGAGATTTACTAGTGGATGGTTTTAAAAAGAACATGTAATAAAAATCATAATCTATAAAAAAGAAATATGGGTTTGAAGTTTGAACCGATTTCCCCTTTCCATTAACTTTTTAAAAAACAATGTTAAAAATGTGATCAATTCATTTGAATAAAGAAACGAGTGAGAAACCCTTAGCAAGTTGCTTAGAAATCTGTCAACCTTCATTTATATGATTATTAGCGTGTTTCAAAGGGAATTTATATTACAAAATGATCATAATCTAAAATGTTAGTCAATGGTCATTATCTTTCTTTAATCAAATTTAATTAACCTTGCTCCATCATTTCAATACATCATCACATGGGGAACTTCTTTTATTTTAATGCGACTTCCCTCGTAATTTTCAAACGTCAAAATTTTTGACAACAGGAAAAATCATTTAGACAACAATATTTTCATAAGAAAATTTTAACAACAGTAAAAATCATTTTGACAACTAGACTTTTTAAATATTGGAATTCCGTAATTAATATAAAAAAATTCCGTAATTAATATAAAAAAAATCCCTAGGGACTTTTTTGATAGGGGATTTAGGGTTCAGATTTTTTTGATCTTTTTTCTCTTCCTTGAGACCTCACCGATATTTTCCCAATTTAAATATTTAAATTCTAGGATGCATTAAATTTCTCATTTTAAGTTTTGCTTATTGTTAATTTTAGATTTAGATTTAAGACCATTTTCTTCATAAGCTTTTAAGAAAGTTTATTCTAATAAGACTGCGTCATCTCCACCTAATTCATTTTGCTATTTATTTCCTCCTCTAAAGAAATTGTAAAATAAATCAAAACCATTATCGTTGGTCATTCATTCATTTATAAAAAACACACACGATGCTTTTTTTCAAACTATAGTTATAACTTTCACTTTTTGTGCATAATCATAGTCATGAATGTTTTTTTCTGTATTGGTAAACAACTATAGTTATAATTATTGAACTCAGATCCGTGCACATGATCATAAATAAGTATAAAGCGTCTTACTTTAATTCAAATCCTCATAGCAGAAGAAGTGCTTCATTTGAACAAATCCATCCAATTTTTATCGACAAAAGAAACGTAGGAAGAAATGAAGGGAGATCTCAAAAAGAGAAAACCAAATAACATTAATTGAAATGAAGCAAAACAAACATCTAACATCGCCACTCAAACTCAGGGAAGGTCCATTACCTTTATTCTCAGATACTCACTCTCTCTCTTCCCTACTGCTTCTTAATTTTGTTCCTAATCGTCTAAGCAAATGGCTCCAAGTGTTCTCTAAACACCTTAAGCATATTAGAAAAAGTGACGATACCAACTAAGCTAAAATCATCTTCAATAACCCACAAATAGTTAACTCTGTGAGCAATGGCCTGAATCATGACAGCAACTAGAGAGCTCTTGGGATGGCAAACTATGGCCTCTGCTTTTCTCACCATTCTGGCTGAGTAGCTGAAGGACCTACTATACCTTCCTGATCTTGGTAATGACCTTCTTGGGGACAACCCAGATTCTTCATCTGATGAAGAATATGATGAATCAGTGACCGCAGATGACGAAATTGTGAATTCTTCTAGCATTTTCTCCAAGTTCTTCTCCTTCAACCTTGCCTTCACTTCCCTAACTATATCTTCTGGGGGCCCACCGCAATCAATGTAGGCCATTAGATCCCCAGCAGAGAGGGTTGTGATTGCAGCAGCAACAGTCTCATCACAGCAAGCAAGGGTGAAGGGAGAGATCTCACCGATGAAGATTCCTTCACTATCAACAATGGCCACTGAAGTTTGTGCTGTGAGGGAGTTTGAGATGGCTCCTATGGCGGAGGATGCCGGGGCGTAGTAGTCGATGGCCAAGACCTCCGCACTGATGATGCCGAGAGTGTCTATGGAGAGAGCAGGGAGTGGAGAGAAGAGGCCTATGGAACCAAGAAGGAAGCGTATCACATCCTCTTGAGTGAGCCAGCAGAACTCACCACCACTGTGGCTTGTACAAATCGTAGAGCTGCTTGAGGGTTTCTGGTGCTGTTTTCTCCTTGTAATGCTGCTTCTTTTTGCTGGTAATGGCACTACAAGGTTCTGTGCTCCTTGAAGGATCAAATCAATGGCTTCCAATAAGCTGAGAGATCAAAATAAATAGTGGGTTAATTGGTGATCATCTGAGCTTTATAAATCAGAGGCAGAAGCAGAGATTCAGAGTGTCAAAAGAAAATGATTGAACAATAACTCCCTCATTGGGAGAAACTATTTCTCCTAAAAGGCTAAAACAAAGACAATTTAAAGTTCAGTTCATTAAAGCTTAAATCTTCTTCATTCAGACACTCACTCAACAATAACCTAGAAACCGCTCTTCCTGGAAGCAGAAAGTGTTGGATTTTGCCACTTTTCGTTGACATGAAATGATTTCTACAATTTCTGAATAATTCATCAGAAATTTCTTGTCTAAATTTGAGCTTCATGTGTTATTGTGCAGTTAGAAACTCAAATTTGGAGAATTAATTCAAGATCTTACTCACCTTACTCACAATAGAGATTTTTTTTTATTGTTTACTACCTAAATGACCGGCAGTAAAACGATTGATACGAAAATATAAGAAAATTTAACTTAAGCAGGTAAAGATCCAGTGTGCATATATGTTCAACTTCAGATATAAAAGAACTTGTCAGCTAAACAAGCCATTAAATAGTGACATTTTTCCAGCTATCACTGCAAAAATTGCAGAGAAAAAACAGAACTGCGTGCTTTTCAAGTTTCAACCAAGCAATTAAACTTCCGAAGAAATCTCAAGTGATATACAGTAAACATAGTGAAAATTAAAAAAAATAAATAAAGAAAATCACCACAAGAATCTGGGGAGAAGAAAGAAGAAAAGGGGGGAGAGTAACATTTCCAGAACAAATCATACGGTAAGCGAGAAGTACCTAGAAGATGGCTCAAGATGCCTCACGAGACCTGAAATTTTAGGCAAAATCGCAGAGACAGGCGATTTCAGGGCAGCCGACGGAGACAAAAGATTCTCCTCTCTGCACAGGTAGCAAATAACGTCGACCATGCACAATTTGCCGACGCATCGGCAGCCTGGGTCTTCGTTTTCCTCGGCGAAGCCTATTCGAGCGGTGACGGAGTGATCGCTACAGTTCCAGACGCTGATGAAGTTGTCGTCAGACGTTTTGAGGGCGGCTAGGGCGTCAGCGACGGTGGCAGACAGTGGAAACGGCTTCAGCGCCGGCTTGCCGAGGCAGAGGTCAGATACCTCATGTGCCAGTAAGCTTACTGCCATGCAAGATTGGAACTCCGATCGGGAACTGAATGCAGCGGGCTCTGGTGGTTGGCTGCGGTGGCGCTAGGAGGTGGTGGTGGAGGTTTGAGATGAGTAGGGAGGTCTATTTATAAAAAGTAAAGAACGCGTCAATGCGTCGTCTTACGGACACAATGACTGGGACGGGGGTACGGTAGAGGAGGATGAGGAAGACAGACAACTGTGGGGTCCACTTATTTGACAGTGAGTAATTATGATTTTCCCACTTTTTTCATACTAAAAAGGAAAAAGAGAAATAGAATAAAAAAATTAAGTTGAGTGGATTTCTTTTTTAATGGAATTAATTAAGATGAAAGGATCTTGTTGTAATTTTGGAGATGATTTTATTACAATTTAATAAAAACTTGTTAATAAAAATTTTCATCTCTGTCCATATTTTATATTCAGGGTCTCAGGGATGTGATTGTATGATTCTCATACATGATACAAAATTTAGAAAACTAACAATTATATTTAGGGATGTGATTGTATAATAATTTTGGAATTAATTATACTTCGTTAAAAAAATTATATTATATAGAAATAAAATTTATTTGTTTTATAATTATAATATGCACAAGGTTTATTATGATTAAAAGTCTGGGAAGTTGGATAATAGGATCCTAAAAAGGTGCTGACTACACATTGATAGTATATATAAAAAAAACTTATACATATGTTTTATCCTTTAATTTTAGTATTATGAGGGGAAATTGAACACTCAGCATGGTATACACCATGTCTGTCACATATTTAAAAATGTCTTTTTATAACATATGAATGCAATTATATAAGGTAGAATTCTTTGGGCAATAAATATATATATACACACACACTCACATAGAATTCAAAGTGTGTGTATATGTGTGTGGAAAAATCATTAAAAAAATACCATTTGAATTTTAAAATTTTAATAGATGATTTTTCAATAAAATAAGTTGATTAATTCTATTAATATTGTTATCAACAAGATTTTAAAATTCAAATGATTTTTTTTTTTTTTTGTCATTTTTCCTATATATATTGACAAATGCATAACTTTTTAATGGAAAAATTAAAACCTTTACTCGTAGCTTACAAAGAGCATTTACTTTTAGGCACAAGTATATTGTGCGAACAATGAAGTCCAATCTCCCCAATGTATGGAGAGCAATCTATACATCCATCTCAAATATTTGAGGGCCTATTTGGATGAGTGCAAATGGGGTGATAAGATAGGAAAACATGGATTTTCAAACTGGCAGCGGGCGGTTGGTTCAAGCATTCTATTAGAAATGATTTTGCCACATTTTCAATTGGATAAGTGAAAATGGATTCCACAAAAAATGGTGGGAACCGTTTTCTGGCTCGCTCGAAAATGGACGAAAGACCTAAATGCCCTTGATGTGACGGTGATATTATATAAAGGTGAGGCCTTTTGGAGGTGAGTTAGCAATAGCGAGGCTAGGGAAAAGAGAGGAGCTAAAGAATAGAGGTAGCACCAAAGGCCTTATAGCCTAGTGGTATAGGTACTCCCCAATTAATGGGATGTCATGGATTCAATCCCGCTCCTTGTAATTCAGGCCATTAGTGCCTACCGTCTTGTAATTTAAAAAAAGAAAAGAAAAAAAGAATAGAGGTAGCGAGCAGACTATTCTGACGACGACAGGCCTTTTTCTAGTGACCATGTGGCTTTCCATCAAATCCTGATGAACAATTGGTGGGTTCCTTCTTCTTTGTTGACATTGCTTGTGTGTTGGGTTTTTTTTTTTTTTTCCATTTAATTTGATGCACCCATGGTCAGGGTTTTGGTGTTGAGCTAAGCGAAGAGGCCATTGCTCGAGGGAGTTGTTTCTGAGCAGGTAGAGGTGGTGTGAACTCCATGCATGCGAACAAATGATGGTCGACCTTATCCTGACCATGAAGAATCCATGTCGTAAACGTTATTAAATCTGTGATATTACACATAATGGAAGCGATATTGACCTGATGCAGTTGGTGGGTGGACAATGGTTGAGAGTGATGTCAAATACTGTCTCATAACCATAATGTAACCATGAGTTAAATTATACCATGGAAAATGCCTTTCCCAATTATTTTAAGAATCTGATTATGTAATATATTGTTATGTATGTAAGTTGTTACCCCTTGAGGGAAGCACATGTTTGTCGTGAAGACACTTGTTTAAAAATATGCTATGTTTCGGTGATACAAAAAAAGGGTAAACAGAGCACTATTTCATCTGCTAAGACTCCTTGTAGTCCATGGGCACATCGTGGTTAACACCGCATGAATTAAAATGTGATGAGTATATGATGCCCATGGGCATGTCATGGTTAACATGGCTTTCTCCGCTTTCTCATTCACTATTGAAGCCACGTAAAAGAATGTTAGCCTAACATAATGACATTACTCTTTTGGAGATATGATTACGTTGTCCGTGACCATGTTCAAGTCATGGTTACGTTGCAGTTAATTGGACAATTTTTGAATGGGGATTAGGCAACATGTATTTGCTGGGCACATCATGTGTAAGGGGATAAATTTTAAAATGCAACAACCATGATGCATTGAGAGTGTGCATATGGTTCCAAAAGCACAAGTAACTTGAGATGAAGTCGATTTAACCCCATCCATACGATGGGCACATAACGGTTATGTAAAAGTTATGGCGCAAGTATGAAACACAAACACAAACATGTATTTCATGGGTTCCCCACAAACTTGTACAAATAAAGGAACTATTAGACAACAATCCACCCCATCAGCCTACATAAAGACAAAGCCCGCAAGTCTCTAACTTCCCTCATCCTGGGGTGACAGAAGACTCTTGTTGCACGACTATAGTTACCCAAGAAAAAAGGACCTCATTCCCTCTTCACCAACACATACTGAACAAGGCACTGGGGGAGGCCTCTTAAGGGTCTAGGAAGCAGTAGAAACGCTGGTACAGGTGGAGGCATGTGTACTCTCTGTCCAGTATGCCCTGTGGACTGGGCTCCAAGCGCCCTGCCCTTGGATTGTGGGTGAGCCCAACCCCTTTCCTAAAATTTTTTTAGCAAAAAAAAAAAAAAAAACATACTGAACAACCACAAGTAGATTCAAAGTGTTCGAATGAGACTAAAATCCATCCCATGCTTCTACTGTCATGTCCCCATACAACACCACTTCGATCAAGTTCATTCTAAAAATTACAACAAATGAATGAATCGCACGCGAGATCAACGCCCATTCCGTTCACCGAAACCACAATCTGTAGCTCCCTCCTCGGTCATCTTCCCACCAGATTTCACTTGTCGATAGCCCTTGTCCGCCTTCCCTCACACTAGGGGCACCTCTTTGGGCATTTATATATAAGGGGTGAGCAACAGTGATTTGTGCATGTGACTCTTGTGAATGATTAAATTAATATTTTTTATTTAGGGATAAAATGGTCTTTTGCCTTATTTTCTACCAAACAAAAAGTTTTCTATCAACCAAACTTTTTTTTTAGAACAAACCAAACGTGTTGAAGGTAAAATATTTTCAGTTAATTTTCATTCCTTTCCTTTCCTTTCATTCAATTTCTATCTCTTCTTTGATCCAAACGGCCCTGACTTCCTTGGGGTGGCCGTGAAAGACATATAAAAGTGTTCTGGCGTAGAACCAGAACCCTAGCCCTGATGGGGCTAGGATGTTGATGTTGATTGGGACTTGACCTAGGAGCGATTCCTAGGGCCTACGTACCCTGAAGAGGGATCAAAGTCCACGTAGTTCGATGATATTGGAGGCGTTTAGCCAAAGGGAGTGGGGTGTGTGCTCGTGTGCGGTATATGCAATTGAGAGAGCGTAGAGATAGAAGATGTGTACCTTTAGGGTTTAACTCGTATGTATAGAGTGTACCTGGTGGTCTTGGGCTCATGGGCCCTCTATTTGTGATAGAGATTTCCCTTGATTATCTCCTTGATTATAGGTTTGTTGTGATCTTGTCTGATCTGCTAGCGATCACGATAGATCTACCTGTTGTTGGGCCGCATCGCTAATGGGCCTTATATAAATCCGTAACAAAAAGCATAATATATATGAATTCCAGTTGGATGTCCCGCCAAAATTGTCCATATGTTCATTTATGTTTATAATACAAATAATAATATTCGTAACAGTAACCATATGATTTCTAGAGGGAGAGGTCGCCAATTTTTCTTTTTCTACCTAACAGCGTCACTTTCAGCGAACGAGGCCATTTTTCCATATTACCCACACTTTTCATTATTTGCCGCATCACTATCTTCCAACAATTATTTTTAACTAATTTTCACACACGTAACAATTAAGTCATTAAATATATTTTAAAATAATAAAAATTTTCAAATTCTTACATGTCTCTCCTCTTTCTTTTATTTCAACAAAAAATAAATTAAGGTGAAATTGGAAACACAGTGTGTGTGTGTGTGTGTATATATATATATATATATTAGAATTAGAAAAACAATCATTAATAACCCTTCAAATAGATTTATACTTAAGATAAAAAAAATTCTCTCACAATTGACTTTATAATAAGGACGAGAGTGGTAGAAATCTTATGTTCTTCAATACATCCTTTGATTTTAAATATAAAAAAGTAAAAAAATAATTTGCATACTTAGCTTCCTTATATTTAAAAAATAATACTTAAGTTAGTTATTTATAAATAATGGTGCGTTGGTTTCCTTTAAATTCCCCCTCTTGTCATTTATGTGAATGCAGAAGAAAGTAATTAACTATTTATTATAGTAAAAATCAACATAGAGAGGTCGAAAACAGAATTTTATTTTTTTATATAAAAATTTTAGGAGAGAGGTTGGGTTCACCCACAGTCCAAGGGAAGAATGCTATGGTTTTGCTCCCTAGGGCATACAGGACTGAGAGTACACATGCCTCCACCTCAGCCTGTGTTTCCTCAAGTTCACATCACCTAGGATGTCTTCCTCAGCGCCTTGACCAACTTCAAGATCAAACCTCCTCTCTTTGGTGAGAGTCAACTCATGAACAACCTTAAATATATTCGTATTGATTTTTTTTGTTATCAAATCCATTTATTTTTAAATCCTTTTTAATTATTATTGCATAAAAATATTATATTTTATAATTAAATAGCATAGCCGATTCCTTAATCTTATCCATGCATGAAAATTGAGCTTTGCTTAAGATAATAAAATATTTATTAATATATAATTGATATGATTATTTGATTCCCCCCAAAAAAAAAGAAAAAAATAAATTATTACGTATATTCATGAAAACATCTGAGTTATTGTATTCAAACATTTTAATTTGATGGAATGATGTGTTAAAAATTATTTAAAAATACGAAAGACTATATTCAATTTTGACAGCTACCATTTGTAAATTTTTTATTTCTTATAATGTTTTGAATTTAAAGTGACTGCGTAGGGACTAATTGAAAACCTCTATGGCAGCTATATATGGCCTATTATAGCCACCAAGCAAATAGATTTGAATTGTCAATTTTATACCAACACGTGCATATATACTCTAGTGGCTGGGGCAATTTGTTGCATGAATACTAACATGCATATAATAAAATGAACCTTTAAGTCGATGAGAGTTGGCACAGATAATAAGGAATGGGCTCAAGTCCCAAAAGGACGAGAGTTCGATTCCCATTGCCGTTGTGAGGGCTCCTTTGGTAGGTGATCTCGTAAGTTCCTTATAAGTGTTCATAGAGTTCTGGGGCAGTGCCTTGACCTTAGTGGGGAACCGGTGTCGAACCCACCTAAACCTTTTCATATAAAAAAAAAAATATTTTAAAAAAAAAATCCAATCAAAATTGTTTTCAAAGCATATATATATATATATATATATATATATATATTTGGAATATATAGATGTAGTAGTTGACATGAATGAATATAGCTTCAAAATTATTCTGCTAAACTTGGTCTCAATCATCTTAATTACATTGTTATCAGGGGCGGAGCTAGCAATCAAAATTAGGGGGGCGAAAATTACATAATAAAACCCAGTGGAGTAAATATTTGAAATTAGGGGAAGAAAATTACAGAATTTGACCCAAAATGTTTGAAAATTATGATTTAACCTCATAAATATTTCACTATTTTCATTGTAGTCCCTCCATGAGACTTTTTAATAGGGACTAAACTAAAAAAATTGAAATCTTTATGAGGCTAAAGCATAATTCTAAATTTTTTGAATATGTAGATGTGGTAGTTGACATGAATGAATATAGCTTCAAAATTGTGCTGCTAAACTTGGTCTTAATTATCTTAATTACATTGTTATAATAATGTTATTTTGAATATATAGGTGTAGTAGTTGACATTAATGAATATAGCTTCAAAATTGTGCGGCCAAAATTGGTCTAAATTATCTTAATTACATTGTTATAATGATACGATGTACTATTTTTTTCCCTTAGTCGGCTAATTAAGAAAGTTCTAGTTCTAGTTTTATATTGAATATAACATGTGAAACTCAACTTAAGTGCACGAATTTCGAACTCATAATACACACACATGACTAAGTACTCCCTCCGTCCCTAATTATAGGAGTAAATTTTGGAGTTGGTTTTAGTCCTAATTATAAGAGCAAGTTTTAAATTTTGTCAATTTTTTCCTATAATACCCCTATTTATACTTATTATTAGGAGCATTATATATATATGTGTGTTTACATATATATGTAGATTTGTGTTTATGTGTGTCAATATATATATGTGTAGATATATATGTGTGAACACACACACATATATAAACATATATATGTGTGTGTGTGTGTGTGTAGATATATGAGTGTGTGTCTCTATGTATGTAGATAGATCTATATGTATACACATATATATACACACATATATGTATACACATGGCTATATAAAAAGCAACTAATATACATATATAAACTAATATGTCATGGATGTCTAACGTAAGGCAAATTAGAAACACTTATAATTAGGGCAACTTGTGTCATTTTAAATTTATATAAGGACATTTTAGGAAAATGAGTAAAATTAACTAATTTAACTTCTCTCCTTAATTCTCCCAAAATCGGTTAAATTGCTCCTATAATTAGGGACGGAGGGAGTATTATTTTTGTTTCAGAAGTTTTGCCTCAAGAGTACTGGGTATTTAGAAGTTTTTTTTAGATCATTCTTGCCCCGAAAGTTTAGAAAACGGAGCAATTTTGCTCTAGCCATTGGTGACTGTTAAGTCTAACCGTTAAATCCACGTGGCACACTATCTCATCGTCCAACTTAGAGCACCATGTGGGTTAAATATCATTTTTGCTTCAGAAGTTTTTTTTGGATCATTTTTACCCAGAAGTTTAGAAAACAAAGCAATTTCAGCCTGACTTAACAAGCCCAAACGGTCAACAGTTAGTTTACCTAATTATGCTGATGTGGCTCTACATATAGGATTAAATGCCACATAATAATCCAAACATTATGCCACGTCAACACCTCATCTCTCGCTCTCTCTCTCCAGCCACATAGATGCCATGTGGATTTAACGATCAAACTTAACACTCATCAACGGCTAAGGAGAAATTGCTCTGTTTTCTAAACTTTCAAAACAAAAATGATATTTAACCCCAAACACAAAAGCATCTTTAATATGCATATATGTGTACACACACACATGTACATGTATGTATGTACGTATGTGTGTGTATTTAAAATATCATTTGAGTATAACATATGAATGCAATTATACAACATATGAATGCAATTATATAACATAGAATTCAAATTATATATTATTAGAGTTAATCCATTGTATATGGGTGTGTAAAATAGGAACAAAGTCCCACTTTGCTTGGGAGAGGGAATACAATTGTATATAGTACACCTTGCAAGTTTAGGCTAATAAATTCGTCAAGAGGAGGAGTGGGCTCGCGCACACAACATCAGGAGGTAAACACCCTGTAAATCCAGTGATCCCCCTACCCCCTACCCAATTAAATATGCACTGGGCACAGAGGTCGTTGCTTTAATTGTGTTTATTATCATTGATATTTATCACTGCAATTTAACGTTTTTACGATTTTTTTCATTAAAACGATTTTACTAATTTTTCAAACGTTTTTATGTTTTTACGTTACAATTGTACGTTTTAGGATTTTTTATCCCTCTTCCGATTTTACGTAAAATCTTGATTTTAACTACCTTAATTGAGGGTAATCGGTAAATCCCTCTCAAGTAAGTTATCATATGTGTGAGTTGGGATTTGAATCCCTCAGGTACTTACGCACTTAAGTGACAAAAGCCTCAACACTTCACAACAACCTAAATTGATTGTTAAAAGAGTCATTTTAATATATTTGAATACAAGTCAATAGTATTATATGTCAAATAATCATAAAAAGGAGTACATAATTTTTACTTCGTTAAAAGGCAAAGATAGAATACTTAGGAATGGGACAAATTAAAGTTAAAAATTAAAATCTTCTTGAGGGAAATAAAAAGTTTTACGTGACAATTTTTTTTTTTTTTTAAAAAAGTAATAATAGTAATAGTGGGGACTAGACCACCCTCTTTTACGAAAACATTTAAGGACACTAGTACTACATTTACTTCTTTTGGGGAAAATAATTTATTTTTCTAATAAAAGGCTATGGAAAAAGGGAAACACATTGGTTGTTATGAAAATAAGAAAATGTATGTGGGTTCCATTTTATAAAGTTGATTTAGCCCCTTTCAATTATTTTAAAAAAAAAAAAAACACTTTAAGGTGATCAAATGCCCCACCATGCTTTATGCCCTCTTTGAGATACTCCCTCTAATCCAGAATGTCACTTTTCAGTTTTTTTTTTTTTGTCTAGTATTTGTTTGCAAATTTTGCTTTTGTAAGTAATGATTAAACGTGAGTTATTGTATTTTTCTCTCCCTCTTTAGAACCTCCATTTAAAGGTAAAGTTATTATTTTTATTTTTATTTCAAACATATTTAATGAGTTAATTGCTTTTTCTTTCAATGACATGATTGAAAGTAACTTGTATTTTGAAGCAAAAAGAGAATATACCTTGTAATTCTCGGACATTGTTAGGCAAGGAAACCAAATATTTTCATGAACCATTCATTTCAAACATATTTAATGAGTTAATTGATTGATTGATTAGAAACTTTGATGCTTGAACTTCTTCTGTTGAAAGTTGTTTGGATCCTAGACTGTTGTTTTCACATTCCAACAAATACAGTAACAAGGTATCCAAGGAAGCAAAAAGGTGGTGATGAATTGGTGATGCTTGCCTCAAATTGTGGAATACCCCTCTTTCCTTAGAAAAATTTCATTGTTTTACAAAGAATATATATATATATATATATATATATATAGTTTATCGTTTGTCATGTCACTTGACATAAGATTATGTCAAGTGAGCTCAAAACTACGTCGTTTTGGGAGTTAAGGAAATTAATGAAGGGTGTTTTTGAATTTTTGTTTTAGTATTTATTATATGAATTTTACCAAAAAAATCCTTCATTAATTTCTCTGACCCAAAACTACGTCGTTTTGAGAGTTCATTAATTCCTCTAAACCCCAAAACGATGTAGTTTTGGAATGACTTGACATAACCTTATGTCAAGTGACATGACAAATAATAACCCTATATATATATATATATATATATATATATATATATATATATATATATATATATATATGCCTCTCAATTAGGTCACACAACATCACATGCACACCCATAATGTTTAGCTCCTACAAGTTTATAAAAAATTATTCACATTCCTTTTTGTTTTTAAAATAATATTATTTGTTTTCATTATTTCAAAAACATTTGATAGCCGACCCCACACTCTCCTTTTACCAAGTGGTGTGTTATATTCTTATGGTGTGCGCAATTATAATAAGAAGGGAAAATTAATGTGCAATCTCACATAAATAATTTAATCGCTAATTTTTTTAAAAAAATTGTTAATATGTCATAATATGTTGTCGTTTTTTCACTAAACTTTTTTATTTCAGGATAAAAACTATGATCTTTCTTAGAAAATTAAAAGAAGGCAAAAAAAAAAAATCATGAAATGATTTCATACCCTATAAAAAACAATTAAAATATAAAGCAATTTGTTCTATCTATGCATCATGAAGAATATTGTAAATTATCTCAAACCTTATAAAAAACGCACAAGTTTATATTTTAAGTAAAAAGTCACTTTATTTAAGATCAAATAATAATGGAGGCAGGCCATATATTACTTATTAATTAATATGCTAGTGAGTTGTAATATATCAAATTCAAAACGATAGGCACTTTTACAATAATTAATTACCAAGTGATGTTTAGTGTCAAATACTTACCTTTCAAAAAGTAATATTCAAAATGTATAGCAAAAATTATGTTGGCTAGTGGTAAGAGTTTTTAGGAACATTTTCGCAATATATTTTAAGTGTGAAAAGTCCAAAATAACCCTATTGATTAAATAGAAAGAGGGAATGAGTGTATTCATTAAGGATATTTTGGACTTTTCACATTTGAAATATATTGCAAAAATGTCCCATGAGACTTCACTGTAAGTTGAGATTCCAAAAGACTTTTCCATCATATTTTCTCTTACTTGATATTATGTGCAATTTTTCCAAATTTCTACCACTCTGGTTTTATTTTTAAGCCCTTTTTAACTAAATCACATATACCAAATAGAGGTAGTTAACTCAATGATTATGGGGAAGTTTTCAACCATTCCATCATTTATGAATGAGTATTTTTCAACTCTTTCTTCTCTCTCTATTTTCATCGGTACAATTCATATGGATAAAATTGTCATAATCTCATTTACTACCCTGAAACTGGACTTATAAATTAGACAAAAAATTTTGTTAAAAAAAACTTATAAATAGGATCAGACTAGCATATATCAATGCCACAAGTGTTGTAATATATATTGCATAAATGTCCCACGAGATTTCACTGTAAGTTTAAGATTTCAAGAGACTTTTTTGCTGTATTTTCTCATACTTAGAACTTAGGTGCAATTTTTCCAAATTTCTATATATCAATGTCACATGCCCACAACCACAAGTGTTGTAGTATAATATTAAATTATTTCTTTATCATCGGACATCAAGTGACAACTCACCTAAACGAAACATTTATAGTAGTCTTTATTGATCTTTTTCAAACCTAAATGTCAAATGGTCATTATCGTGTGGATATAAAATGTAACACAAAAAGTGCTCCAAGTAGGTCCTTGTATCAAATTGGGCAAGCTAGCTAATACTTTTTTGTTTATTTAATCAATCTCTTTTATTTATTATTCAACTATTGACGTGTCACTTTTAATTTTAAATATTTATAATCCTTGTCTTTTTTTCCCTTTAATTATTTCAGCAATCAAACCCGTTTTCCTTATCAAGAGACGAAGACATGTGTTGAAGCAGATAGATTTGATCTAACTTTTGAAATAGCTTTTTTATTTTCTTAATAATTAACTAGATTCTCCTACATTTTTTGTACAAATTAAAATGTTATTAAATTATTGTTTATAATTTTTCTTTTTATCAAATTGTTATAACTATATATGTTTTCCCTTGCAATATTCAAGGTATAAATAAAATAACAACATAACTAATTATATATACATGAGAAGCCCTTGGCATTTTCATAATTGAATATGCAAAAAAAAAAAAGGATTGAATCATTTAATTAATTAATTAAATTTATCCTACACTTACTTTCTCATATAACGTTATGCTCGATTGCACGGACACACACACACCAAAGATTTAACAAAGAAAGTGACAAAAATAAAGATTTTTTTTTTTTTTATCAGAGTTATTGAGGCCAAAATAAAAGTGGAGGAAGACACATTAAAAGGAGAAGTGTGTGTTTTAATCATTAGTGGACAACGTTGTCCATCCCGAAAATGATGATTACATCAGTGTCTAATCCCATGGAATGGGTTCATTGATTTCTCTCCCCCAAGATAAGGATTGATTCAATTTCACCACTTTACTCTACTAATTTGAATCCAAAATACTCATCTTGTGCTTTTTATAAGGTACTACCTCCGATCCTAATTATATAAACACTTTTATAGTGTAATTTGCACTACAAAAGTACTCCTATAATTAGGACCGAATGTAGTATATTTTTTCCATAAATATATAATCTTACTCTTCCCTTAACATTGTGTAAATAATTATTCTCTTGGAGATTATGTTTACATACTAAGGGCGGATAAAGGGGCGTTAGGGGTGCCCCCCAATTTCTTAAAAAATAAATATAAACAAATGAAGCCACTTTCTTCGCGTACCACATCGTTAGATTAAATATATTAACACACAGCACATAATCGCCATACCTTCGGTTTGCTTTCATATATAATAAAATAAAATAAAGAATATAATAATAAAAGGTGGGGTCTACAACCTTTAATTATCACAAACCCCAATTGTTTGCACTTTTCCTAAAGACCTTAAACATTTTTTTTTTAATATAGGGAACCTTAAATATTATTAATTCTTCCATAAAATACAATAACTTTCCAACTCTACCAAATAAAAATAAAGTCAACATAATAATAAGTAAAGGTTAAATTATACATTCACTTTAAAACTTTAATGAGATGCCTTATTAATAGGAACCAAAAAAAAAAAAACTACTCTGCATATAAGAAAGACTAGATGAGTTGGGGTAAAGGTGAAAAATCGTTAAATTTTAAGGTAATGTTGATAAAATTTAAGTTTTTGTGTGTGTGAAACATACTATAAGCATCTTATAAATAGGATCATACTAATACCCATATGCTTTTATTTATAAGGTAGAGAGAAGATTTTTTTTTTTTTTGTCTTATTTATAAGTCAGTTTTTATTCAAATTTACAATTTTATCCTTCATTTGTTTTGACTTTATTTTCACAAGTTATAATATATTTTAAATAAGAATAAATTTGAAAATTTATTAATTCTTAGGGAAAATTAGAGAGAATAACCAAGGAAAGAAAATATTTATTATAAAGGATATAAAAAATTGAAATTATTTAGAAATACCCAAAAAACAATTATTACTAAATTAACCTCAATTAACACTAAAAAATAATTTGTTTATTACTAAATTACCATCATTACTGTCATGAAACAGAGTTGATTTTCATATTTTAATTTGATTTTTTTTTTCCTTTTTACTCATGGAGGTTTAAAGGGTTTTAATCATCGATCTTTATGGATTGCCTTATATTCTTTTAAGTCATGCAAATTAGAATATCTATGGACATACTCTAATATAAAAATGTGAATACAATTTCGTAAAAGAAAGGAAAACTGTGGAAAACAGGCAAATTATACTTATGACCCATAAAAATAAAATAAAGAAGAACGATAATCCGAATATATGTACCGTCAACAGGAGCTTGTGGTTACTTGAGTCCTTTTATTTTTGTCTTCTGGATTCACTTGAAGAAACCTCTATGTGTGGAGAAATATATACATAGATAGATGAGGGATTATGAATTGGAGTAGAGAAAATGGAGGGAGTTGGTCAGGGTTAATTTAGTAATTAACAAATTATTTTAAAAAATTTTGGTATTTTAAATAATTATAATTTTTAAAATCCTTTATAATAAATATTTTATTTCCTTAGTTCTTCTCCCTAATTTCCCCTAAATTTTAAGGCAATTTAATAAAATTCAAGGTCTAAAAGTAAATAATAAATAGAATAAGGGGAGTACATTTTCCAATAACCTCATCTGGCTCCACTCAGTAAATTAAAGGACATTATGGCATAATTGTGACATCCTTAGAATCTATGAAGTATGTGAATGAAATGAAATTATGGTAATTAAAATTTATCAATTAATTACTCAAAAAAGAGTGAAATTAAATTTCTAAAGTGAAAACTTATAGGTTAAACAGGATTAAATGGGAATAGTTAAATCATTCCTTTACAAAATAATATACTATGATAAGTTAAGCATTGTGAATATTTTATTCGAGGCCAAATACAGAACCATATCCTTTCTTTTATTTATTTTTCATTATCTCTCATCAGTCCATTTGAGCCGTACGTTGATTGAGAATATGAAAGAAAAACCAAAATAATATTGTGACCTTTCAGATTAATTGGACATACATGATGTAGAGATTATGAGAGATAAAAAAAAAAAGATGATAAGAGAAACCCAACCCGACCAAATCATATACTAGGTCCAATTATTTGAATTTTAGAATAGAAAAAAAAGGTAATGAAAATATATAAACATATAAGGAAAATATATTTTAAATATAAAACAAGTTTTAAAAAAAATACTTCTCCCATCCTATATTTAAAACCGAAGGTATATAATTTCCATTTTAACGGTGGGCACCTAGCTGCCCCCACTGTTAAACGAATTGGGAGTTGGGGCTATATTGGATAATACCCGACCCTACCCCCAATTCAAAACAAAATGGGGCGCTCCTCCGGTCAAGAGTGAGAGTGGAAGAGAGAGAGGGAGAGGGAGGAAGATTTTTTAAGGTCCTCTAATGTATTTAATTTAGCTTCCTCTTCTTATCTTTTCTTTAGTTTCATAGATTGTTGGTGGTGGAAAATCTAGGGTTTGCAAGATCACAAATCTTTGGTTTTCCAATTTATTATTTAGCTTTTAATGGTACATATTGTATTAGAATAAGAGTTGTATGGTTTATATTTTTATTTAAATAGTTGATTTGAGGTAGCAGAGGTTAGGGTTCAGTTAGAAAATTATGATTTATGATATTGGGTATGTTAAATCCAATTTTAATGATGTATTCTAACTTATGAGAGGTTATATTGATGATTGAATAGATTTGTTTTGAGGTTTATGTAGAAAAGTGAATATTGGGGATGTTATATGAAAGTTTAAGTGTTGGAAATTGGGTGTTTTTAGAGAAATTGAGATAAATATAGTTTAATGATTCTAAGAGGCAAGAATGAATTAATGAAAAGAATAAATGGGATTGGAATGCTGATTTTTTGAGAAATAGTTATTTATGGATATTCTTCATAAAAGTTAAAGTGACCGAATTTTTGGGGAATTTAAGGATAAATGAAAGAAATTATTATGATCAATAATTTTGATGAATAAAATAAAGTTGTTCGATAATTAAAATATAATGGGATAGAGAAATTTAGTTATGATAGTAAATTGAGAATTTTGGAGTTTTGTATTAAAGTGAATAATATGGAGGTTACATAAAGATTTGAAATAAAGTTAGATTTGGAGTTGATATTGATAATGTGATTTTGGAAATAAGGTTCGGTAAATAGGATTAGTTGAGTTGTTGGAGCTATTATGACACCAATGTAGATGTTGAGTTGATTGTGAATGGTTAAATATGAAAGTTGGGACTTTTAGAGATACTTTAAGTCTTTAAATTTTTTGTTAACCACTCAATTAGTTTAAGTACTAAATTGTGGTTCTATTTGATTATTATAAATTGATTTGTGAATTGTGGTTGAGCTTGGAATCTTATGGTAAACTTACATTTGGAGAGGTAACCATTTTCCACTTGTTATGTGTGTTGGTATGTTATTTGTAAATATTTTGTGAAATGATTATGAGAATGAAACTAGTTCTATTTGATTATTATAAATTGATTTGTGAATTGTGGTTGAGCTTGGAATCTTATGGTAAACTTACATTTGGAGAGAGGTAACCATTTTCCACTTGTTATGTGTGTTGTTATGTTATTTGTAAATATTTTGTGAAATGATTATGAGAATGAAAATAGTATATTGATATTGATTTGATATTTCAATGTAATCAATATCAATATACTATTTTCACACACACACTTATTGAAATATCAAATCAATATCAATATACTATTTTCATTCTCATAATCATTTCACAAAATATTTGTAAATATGTGTGTGTGTGTGAATTGAGATATTATGTCATGTATATGAAGATGATATGAATAGCATTATATCAATGTGAAAATTTTGAAAAATTCCCGTTGAGCCATTTATTGATAATTATTGTGATGATTGGATTGGAACGAGATGTAATAGTTTATTCTACCACATGGTATGACCTCTATTATGCACGATGATTGACTTTCTATTTTTCCTCTAGTTCAACGAGGGATTGCCCTATTGGTTGAATGAAGGGTTGCAACACCCCATTAGTTCAATGAGGGGAAAAGACCCATGATCTATGCTCGTGGATTTTAGCGAGTCCTCATCACATGACCATGGCTTTTTAAATGGCCAGTAACATAGATAGTAGCTTAGCCCATGGGTCAAAAATAAGGCAGTTCGGTTGAATTGATAGGAGGCAACTTGGGAATTGTGATATGGAGATTATGATATGAGAATTGTGATATGAGAAATTGTTATATGAAATTTGTGTTATGGAATTGTGATATATAATGTGTGATATAGAATTTGCGACATGAGATGTTGAAAATTATAGTTCTAATACTTTGTTATATAAATTGTTCCACTTAACATCTTACAAGCATATATTAGCATGTGTAATGAGTTGAATAACTGATTATTGAGGCTTTTATCTCACCCTATTGTTCTTAACATTTTTCAAGTAATAATTATTGTGCTGGTTATTTGGGGAATCCTCCGGAGGTTCTTTTCTTTTTTGGTTGCCCATCCGGTATCCAGAGCTTCGCCCTGACTAATCGAAATCCGACCCAGGTTGCGCACCTGACTATGGTGGGTGAGTCTCCCAGCGGGGCTCTTCTGCATTCGCAAGACTTGAACTCGAGACCTTGCTTAAGCGACACAAGCCGCTTACCACTTGTGCTAATCCCCGTTGGTAAAGCCTCCTCCTTTTTATTTATGTGATTAATTGTTGTGTATTGTCACTATAGGGCTCATGTTACATACTGTGATGTGATATGTGATATTGTATCATGCTACTCCCTCTGGTCCTAATTATAAGACCTAGTTAACTTTTTTGGAGATATTAAAAAAGCTGATTAAATTATTTTAGAGTATTTTTATTTTTTATTTTTTCTTCAAACTAATTAGTTTGACTAATAAACTGATATATAATCTAAAGATACACAACATATGAAATGATTAAATAACTTATTTAGCTTCCTTAATCTCTCCAAAAAAAGTTAACTAGGTCTTATAATTAGGACCAGAGGTAGTATTTTCTATCATGAATGAATAATTCAAGTGGATATTTGAGAAAAATTGTGGTTTAAATATTTTGATAATTGAGTTTGATATGGGGCTTATGGTTGAATAATTATATTTTCGACTTCGAGAAGTCTAAAACCTAAGTGTGTTGATTAATTATGGTTTAGTTTGTGAAATGGCAAAAAGAGTTTTAATATCCATTATAGATTTTGAATGTTGATTAATGGATAGTTGACTAATCAGTGGCGGAGCCACAGTGTAGCCCATGAGGGAAAATGCAGACAATAATTTTGAGAAATGGATAAACATTTTATTGGCATTTTGAAAAAAATATATGAATAAGATTATTTTGACTGGGGCTATCTTGGTGTCACTGTGAAATGGAAGAACTATTCCGTTTCTGACATTAAATTGTTGTGCTGTATTTATTGTGGTCCCGCTTGACTGTATTTATTGTGGTCTTGCTTGACTGCTACCTTTGTGTGGCCTTATCCCTCTACAGGTTTCTATCTAACTATAAAGCATACCCTTTATTTATGTTAGAGGATTTTAAAATTAAAATTTATTTTTTATTTTTTAATAGATATTACGCTTTACTTATTAAAGCATACATGCTATCCCTAGCATAATCTAAATATTCATTTCATTTGTGATCCAAAACTCCATCTGTCAAATGAAAATATGTAATGTCATATTATATATAGTGTACAATTAAGAAAAGAAATGATATTGTTTATCTAAATATTCATTTCATTTTTTGATTCTGATTTTGTACATTTAAAAACAATTTATGACCTTGCTTTGAAGATGGTTGAGAAGAGAAAGGATATTGTTTATCCATTTGTCTATTTGTTGATAAAGTTAGCACTGCTCTATCGGTAGCAACTACTAGTGTTGAGTGAGTTTTTCTGCAAAGACTTTTGTTAAGGATAAGTTGCGCAATCGGAACTCATGCATACTAACTTATATTGAACATATCATGTTTGATAAAATTGTTAATGAATATATAATGCAATATTTTCAATGAACGAAGAATCGAAGAATGCTTTTATAATCGTTCTGTTATAATAGCTTAGTTGACTCTTGATTATTATTTTTCAATGTTAAGTTAAAGTTTTTTTTTATTGTTTATATTCTTTTGTTTTTCAATGCATTTAAAAATTTTTAAAAAAAAAAAAATTCGAGGGCAACGCCATTAAACTCCCGAATCCTTCCCACTAATTGTGCAGACACAAATAAAAATTTCTAGCTCCGCCATTGGTTGACTTTCAACAATGTTTGAGAAATAATATCATTCAAAACTGAGTTTAGCTGTAGGCTTATGATTGAATATTATATTCTAAGATTCGTAAAGCTCAAAGCCCAAATGTTAATTGGAATGACTTTATAAATGAGGAGTTTGTTTTGATAACCATGTTAGATTGTGTCCTTTTCTAACATGATTTAGCATTCAATCATTATATAAATGATTTATTTATCATAGATAGATATTTGTAGTAATTTTTTTTTTTTAAATCATGGTAGTATTTTCAAATAGCTAGTTGAACTCTTTTTTAACCATGGTTAACTTTTAAAGGATGAGTTGAAATCTTTTTATACGCCCGTATACCTTTGATATAATTTTTTTTTTCTACTATGGTAGTTGAATAAATGATTTAAAAAGGATAAGTGTTCGGTTTATTATGGTTATAAGGAAAGGTTTTTTTTTTTTACAATAATAATCTCAAATTAAAAGCAAATCATGGATTAAATCGTTTGGATAGCCAAAATTATTATTTAAAAAAATTACTGTTCATGCTTTTTTGGTTACCTATCCGATATTCAGAGTTTCACCCTGACTAATTCGAATCCGACTCAAGTCGCGCACCTGCTTTTCTGCATGCTTTTAAATGTAAAAGAAATCAACTTTTAATTTATTTTTATATGAATACGGAAGTCCACATGTTATAGGGTCCACCACGTGTTGTGTGTTCAGTGCCCTTTGTACAGTTTTGTACTTGCATTTCTTGTCCAGTTGTTGCTTTTGGTCCCATCTACCAACCATTTCTACTTTGATCCGATCAGAGATCTTTTGTTCTGTTTCTAGTTTGTACTGGAACCTAATTCATTTCATCCTAATCTAATCTAAGATTCAATTGATTTTTTTTTTTTAGGAATTTAAGAAAATTAAATAAGTTATTTAATTATATCATATATGTTTGTTGGACCAAAAAAATATATCATATATGTTGAGATAGGGATGAGAAAAGCGACTTATTTCTAATCTGACTTTTGTAAAATTGAGATTGTGTTATTGATATGTTTGGATTGACGATAGTATAAATAGTTTTTATAAACTGAAGTTGTTTAGAATGACAGTAAAAGAAATGACTTTTAAAATAATTAAAAAAAATCTAAATTATATCATGTGTGTGTGCATTGTGAAAAATGTAGAAACATGTTTGGATGGTTAATGGAAACACAACTTTAAAAGTAAAATTGTAAAAGACTAAATTTTATAAAAATAAAAATAGGTAATGCATTATTTGGGAGAATTTTAAAATACTAAACTACTTAAATTTTTTAGGAAAATTGGGGAAAAAGTCCACTGAAAATTTGATTTGTAAGAATAATCTAAATCAAAGTATTGTTATGATTTTTATATAAAAAATTAGCAAGTAATTCTCACCAATTAAATCAAAGTATTGTTATGAAAAGATACTTTTCTTGGTTTTAAAAATTTATTTTAGGATCTTGAAAAAATATTTTCGGGTACCAATTGATCTTGAAAAATATTTCAGGGTACTAACTAGTACTAAAAAGATACTGAAAAAATATTTCGTGATCTTGAAAAAAAAAAATAGGATATTGAAAAAATATTTTTGGATACAGAAAGGTACTAAAAAATATCTTAAGGATCTTGAATGATACTAAAAAAATAATGATGATGGCATATAAGAGAGAAAAAAGCAAGAAAAAATTGTTTTTCACAAAACTTAAGTTTTGATACAAAATAGGTTTTGGAAAAAAATAGGGGTGTTTGGTAAGGTTATGACAAAATCTAGGTTTTGATGCCTGGAAAAAATATAATGTGTTTGGCAAACTTTTGCCAAAACCTAGGTTTTGGGTAGAATAACTTTGACAATTTTGGAATATTTGACAAACTTTTGTTAAAACTTAGGTTTTGAAGTTCTCCAAACACTATTAAAAATCCAAAAGTTATTTTGCAAAAGCTATTTTACAAAAATCAATTTTACCTCGAAAATCCCAAAAGTCATTTTTACCTCATAAATTGTGAAAATCATTTTCCAAAAGCTACTCTCAAACGGGCTATCTAATTCTGATAAGTATATTATTTGCATCCACATACTTGGTAATGCTCCTACTAAGTTTACTAACCTTTATGGATTAATAAATGTTGTAAATCAAAGTTAATTAAGGTCTTCCATGATGCTTTACTTAATTGTCTTTCAAGTTTAATTTGATATAATACTCCCATATATATAGGTGAAACATAGGTCTCGAACACCTTGGCAGATCTGATAGCCTTTAGAAAACACAGTTGAAACTAAAAGGTACACTTTTCTGATTTCTGCAGTGAATTTTTTGTTTTTCATGTTTTAACCCAAAACTTTAGTCTCACTCCCCTCCCCTCAAACCAAATAAAATCCTACGTGACTTGGTTGGGAGGTTTTTGTATTTATAATGACAACTGTGATGCTTTGTGGCATTTGTTAATTAGTCTATAATGTATATTATAAACTTGAGCCAAATGAAAATGTCATATGATAGGCTTCTCAACTCTGCCAATTTTTCCTAAAGTTGCCTAGGCGTGTGATCTGATAATCTATGTCATATTTCCTTCAAGCACATGGCCCTTTACAGTTGTAATTTTAGGCATGATATATACTTTATAGGTTTTTTTGTTTTACAGCTTTTATAGCTTTATTGTTCCACAGCTTTTCTGAATCCTTAGTAGACTGTGCAAGGATGTCTAGTCACAACATGGGAAAAAATATAGCTTCATGGAATTGTAGGGGGACCGGTAACCGGACCTTCCCAATAGTTGCTAAAGATATTGTCAAAAAATATAACATTGATATTCTCTGTCTTCTGGAACCTCGGATTAGTGGTGCTAGAGCTGATAATGTTTGTCGTAAGCTTGGTTTTAGTCATTGGATTCGTGTGGAATCTAGTGGGTTTTCTGGGGGTATCTGGCTCTTGTGGGACAAGGAAAATTTTGATATTACCTATTTATCCTCTACCACCCAAATGCTCCACTGTCAAGTCTACAATCAGGTAAATAATTTTTCTAGCCTTATCACTGTGGTTTATGGTGAAACTAACTCTATTGGCAGGCACATGTTATGGAACTCCCTCCGTCTTTTAGCCAATAGCTCTACCCTTCCTTGGTTAGTCCTTGGAGATTTTATTGCTTATCTATCCCCTTCAGACAAATTGGGAGGGACTGTCCCTTCTTGGACCTCAATGCAGCAGTTCAAGGATTGTATTGATGATACTGGGCTTAGTGAAGCAAGGTTTCAAGGGGAGAAGTTTACTTGGGAAAGACAGGGCCTGAAGGAAAGATTGGATTGGGTTTTCACCAACTTCAACTGGCTTAGTTGTTCTCCCAACTCCACTGTCCGTCATAAGCTAAAATTTAAATCTGATCATAGGATTGTGGTTGTGAATTCTAACCCTTCTCTCCATCGTAATCATTTTCAGAAATCCTTTTCTTACCAGATTGCTTGGTCCCTTGAGAATGACTTCAAAGATATAACTACTGAGGCCTGACGTGAAAATAATTGGCTCGACGGTCTTCACAACTTTAGAGAATCAGTTTTTGAGTGGAATGAGAACCGTGTGGGAAACTTTACTAGGAAGAAAAATTAGTTGATGAGGCGTTTAGAGGGCATTGATAAAAGCAGGAAAATGAATCTTCAAACTGGTCTATTTCGCCTTTAAAGAAAGCTATGGGAAGAATACCATAAAGTGGCAACTCAGGAAGAAAGTGTCTAGTTCCAAAAATCCAGAAGTAAATGGCTTCAAGGAGGTGACAGAAATACAAGGTTTTTCCACGCCTCAACTATGGTTAAAAGGAAGAAACAGAGAATTGGAGCTATTAAAACGATGAAGGGGAATGGATTGATGATCATGACACTTTGAAATTGATGGCCCACGATTTCTTTAAAAAGCTCTATACCAGGGATGCTATCATGAGGGACCCTGAGGGGTGGTGCTCCAATTTCCCTTCCATTGATGGAACTATGATTCGCCTTCTCTCAAGAAATGTCTGCAAAGTAGAGATTAAAAATGCAGCCTTTGCCATAGGAGCTTTTAAAGCCCTGGGTCCTGATGGCCTTTAGGTTCACTTTTTCCAATCTCAGTGGTCTGTTATAGGTGACAAAATATGTGATTTCATTGAAGAATGCTTCAACAATCCCTCTAAGCTGTCTAGCATAAATCAATCCAAAGTTGTTCTTATTCCCAAGGTTGATAATCCAGTTACGTTGAAGGAATTTCGTCCTATCTCCCTTTGCAATGTGAGCTTCAAAATCATTACTAAGCTCCTAGCTAATAGGTTAAGGGGGATCATGACCCTTCTTATTAGTCAAGAGCAGTGTAGTTTTATTGCTAATAGATCTAGCTGTGATAATATCCTCATGGCTCAAGAAATTATCCACTCCATGAGAATGAACGGGAGGAAGAAAGGTTTTGTGACAATCAAAATTGATATGGAGAAAGCTTTCAACAGGTTAGATTTGGGGTTTATCAAAAATACTCTAAAATGTCTTCACTTGGAGAACAACCTCATTGATCTCATTATGGCCTGTATTTCTACTACCTCTATGTCTATTCTTTGGAATGGGGACGAAAGCTCGAGCTTTAACCCGTCTAGAGGAGTTAGACAATGTGATCCCCTGAGTATATATACTTGATTTTTACATGGAGCGTCTGGGCCATTTAATCAAACCAAATAAATCCTATGTGACTTGGTTGGGAGGTTTTTGTATTTATAATGACAACTGTGTTGCTTTGTGGCATTTGTTAATTAGTCTATAATGTATATTATAAACTTGAGCCAAATGAAGATGTGACATGATAGGCTTCTCAACTCTGCCAATTTTTCCTAAAGTTGCCTAGGCGTGTGATCTGATAATCTATGTCATATTTCCTTCAAGCACATGGCCCTTTACAGTTGTAATTTTAGGCATGATATATACTTTATAGGTTTTTTTGTTTTACAGCTTTTATAGCTTTATTGTTCCACAGCTTTTCTAAATCCTTAGTAGACCGTGCAAGGATGTCTAGTCAGAACATGGGAAAGAAGTTTGGGAAAATCCATCACAGGTCTATATTAACAAAAAAAAATATCAAAAAAGTCTTATGTCTTTAATATTATTTCATAAAACGTTAGTTAGTTATTTATGGAATTGATAACGAGTATTGATTTAATTATTAATGGGACTAATTAAGTTGTTAGAATATTGTTGTTAATGCTATTGATTTAATTGTTAACGGGTTTTGATTTAGTTGCTAATGAAAATGATTTAGTTGTTAACTTTTATGAAATAATATCAGAAAAGGCTCTGGGGCCTTTTTTAACATATGACTTTTTTTGGGCATTTTTTTATTTTATTTTTCCAATATGAGTCCTGAGATGAATTAAATTTTCCCAAGAAGTTTTGCAGCTGTAATGCAGACAAATCAAATTTAACTGCACATTGGTAATATCCTGTATGCATAGTAGATATTTAAAATATTAATATAAAAGATAAAGTATTTTAATCGAAACCAAGACTGTATTTGAGTTCAGTAAATGAGTATATTGTGTCACTGCATAATTTTAATGGAAAAAAATATTGCAGAGGCAAGTATATTGCGTCTGTTAATGCTATCATTAAATGTGGCGAATGATCACCAAATGACAGTAACACCAACATATATAAAACTATAGAAAGGATATTGCAAAGGCAAGTATATTACATCTGTTAATACTATCATTAACTGTGGCGAGTGATCACCAAGTGACAGTAATACCAACATAAAACTGTAGAAAGGATATTGCAGAGGCAAGTATACGCGTCTGTTGATGCTATCATTGTTGATGCTATCATTAAATGCAGCAAATGATCACCAAGTGACAGTAACGCCAACATAAAACTGTAGAAAGGATGTTGTGGCGGCAAGAGGTTCACAAAGTATTAGATTGGAAGTTACACAATCGTCAATTCTTAAAAGCCTTCTCCATGTTCATCCCTACTAACCTCATGTTGTTTTAGTCTTATTATGAATATATTGTTTCGACTTGCTGCTTTATCTTTTGATAAAGATTAGAGCTGGGAAATCGGGCTAAGCCCATCGGGCCGGCCCGTTTAAGCCCTGGCCCTGGAGGACTCGGACTTGAAAAATAGGGCAGAAATTTGAAATTGGCCCTGCAGGGCCGGCCCTGTAGGGCCTCGGGCTTAATCGGGCCAGCTCTGCAGGGCCTCGGGCCGGCCCTGCAGGCCCGTTTAACTGTAGCTTTAAAAAAAATTACTTAGACTTCCACTTAATGAATGTGTTTATTTGAAATTACTTAGATTTTTTTAGTTTAAACTATAACCCTTTTTTATGTTTATTATTATTCTGTATTAAAACACATAATTAGTTATTATAAATTTTAAGGAAGGGATGTTTTTATATTAAATAAACACATACTTTGGTATTGCAATATTATAGAAGTAATAAATTATAAATATATTTTGTGTAAAATAAGTATAATTATTTTTACCTGTCAGTAAAATCATGCATGAAGCGAAGGAATCTGCAGACACACACAAAATTACGAGAGGGAAAAGCATTTTGTCATGGGAATACATAAAGCAATATCTTTGTTTAATATTTTTTGAAAAAAAAGGAAAAAAACATATTCTTTGTGTTTATTTGTTTTTTACTACGAATTAATGAATGTGTTTATTTGTTGAATGATTTATATTGTTTAGATATTAATGTTGATGACATTTATTTGATAGATTAGAACTTTAATGGTTGCAATTTACTAATTATATTTCTTTGAAAAAATTGAAGGAAAGATAGTTAAAATTTAGAATAGTAATTTTCAGGCCCTGTAGGGCCGACCCTGGCCCTGGTACTATCGGGCCGGGCTTTGAAAAACAGATGTTTTCCTTACTCCAGGCCCTGTAGGGCCGGCCCTGTTAGGCCCTGGCCCTGTAGGGCCAGGCCCTGTCGGGCCGGGCCGGCCCTAATTCCCAGCTCTAATAAAGATGTTAGAAAATTTAGTCAATGTTTTATTTGAAAGGTTACTTTTAAGTTTATTAATGGAGTGAAATAGTTTCTTTAATTTTTATCAATGAAGGAGTGAGTTGCTTTTTATTAGAACTAAAATGAAATGACTCTAGATTCACAATCTCCCTAAGTGAAGCACACAAATATTGTTTACAACACAGAGATATTTAGAAATATTGATGCATCATCTTATTAAGTTGTACCAATTACTAAATTTTGTGCAGAATTTGTAGTTGTTGTTAATTAATTAGCAATTACGTACGATGTGGCTGTAATTATTTATGATTCAAATAATAATGTATAAAGAAAATAGTATAATTTAAAAAGTATGAAATAAAGGGAAAATATATCAATATGTACAAGCTCTCCATGCAACGCATGGAAATTAACACATGCTTGTTATTAACATGTAGCATAAAACGGTAAACTTGAAGAGTCAACTCGTGAGTTTGACAATAATGTGTATATCATCAATAAGATCATATATTAATTGAAGGTAGTATTAAATATTAATAATGCCAATCTGTGGCTTGTCTTGCCAATTTCATTATATCATATTATATATAAATGATATAGGTAGTTGTTCCATTTGGAGGTTAGCTTGCCAGGTTGGCAGTATTAATCAATTACATGTGAAATATAAAGTTGAGGAAGATTTTGAAGGAGGAGATATGAAATCTGAGAGGAGAACGAGAAGACAGAGGGAGGAAGGGAGAGGGAAGAAGTTCGTCGCTGTCGCAACTTCGCACATATTGAGGGACGAAGAGGGGCCGGAAGGAAAAGAAATACGCCAGGGGATGCGACGGCGGGCGGCGGCGGGGAACTAGGTCAGAGGGAAGAAGGGAGAGGTTGTGACTGAGGGAAGGCAAGAGAAGACGATGCGGGAATGGAGAATCTGCAGCTGGTAGGGTAATTTTTATATTTTAAATAATAAAATAATATTAGGGGGCAGTTGTGGATCATTTTCATCTTTATTTTTTCCTTCCCCTACCAACCTGACATCATTAATTATGGCCACATAAGCTTCTATGTCAACATGTTATTTTGCCAAAATAACAGTTAACATAACAGAGATAAATGGTATTGGTTTTGCTTCCAAAGTTTGTAGGTACTACTTTTATACATACCTTCAAAAAATATATGGTGTTTAACGCACTTTCAGTAAAAGTTTACAGGTATTTTTACATATTTACCCTTAAATATATGTCCCTGAATATATTACCCAGTTCTCAATTATACTTTAATAAAAATAAAAATTATATATTCTATTAAAGACCAGATGGGTATATTATAATAGGCTGATTAAAATTTAATCTTCAAGGTATTTCATATTATTTAGCTATTAACTTTAATTATATATCAACCAACGGATATTGAATCTACTGGAAGGAGCTAGCTCCTCACAAAGTGACGAATCAAGGTTTGAATATCTGCTGGGAGCAATGGCGGATCTTGAAGAAAATGTTTGAGGGGGCCAAATGTATACTTATTAATTAATTAAAAGATTTTATGATTATATAACATTTTTAAAATATTATATTAAATTTTAAAAAAAATTTATGAGGTTTGTCATGATTTCTTGGACTTTTGATATTAAGAGTAAAATGATGATAATTTGTTGATTATTCATATAAATTATTTCTTGGACTTTTGATACTACTTGTTCTTAATTTTGCATTGTAGATGTTTAAGAATTGAGATTTTGGAGGGTCAGAATGAATGTTTTGAGGACTGGGAAAAGTTATAGAAAAGTCTCTGGAATTTCTGAAAATTGTAATCAATGAAGAAAAGGGACTAAGGAAAATTACAGAAAAACACCCATAGTTTTCAGAAATTATAGCACTTTCTACAAAGTTTTCAAAGATTTATACTTTAGTCCCTTTAAAAAGACATTTTTAAAAATAATTTTTTTTTTTGGGGGGCATGGACCTAATGAAGATCCGCCATTGGCTGGGAGAGATGCCCCACATTTAGCATCCAACAGTGTCACTCGAATAGGACTGCCTCTAATAGAAAGATCCATATATATATATATATATAATTCTTATATTGGATGCAATATTGTTTGAGACACTTTTTTTCATACACTAAATACAAAAACCTCTTAAAACAAATATTAGAATCTTAACTTGCCACTTTGTGAAGGATCGGTCTCTTTTGCTAGAAGTATCAGTCTCCTTTGCTAGGCCAAACTCTCTTTGTTGTGAAATGTGAAATTGGTTAGAGTAGCGATAGAGTATATTTTACATATACACACACTATCTCCGGTTGTTAATATAAAATTCGAAGATAATGACAAAAACATATTTTAGCTCTCTCTATATATATTTTTGGAAAAATCATTTTCATGGTCCTTTTAAGGCTGACAATCCTAAAAAAGGTCTTAAGATTCTATTAATCCCAAAAAAGGACCAGGGCCTTTTCTGAGATTTTCAGAATCTTGGGTGAGTTGTCAATGGGGTTGATATAGTTGTTAACATGGTACTGATATAATTGTCAACGAGGCTGATATAGTTGTTAGCAAAGTGTTGTTAACGGGATTGATTTAGTTGTTAAAACCTACCAGTTAACAACTATATTAGCCCCGTTGACAACTCACCAAAAATTCTGAAATTTCCATAAAAGACCCTGGGTCTTTTCTGGGATTGTCAGAATCTTGTGGCCTTTTTTGGGATTATCAGTCCTAAAAGAGTCCTGAAATAGATTTTCCCTATATTTTTTGCCTGGCAATTTTAACTCTAGCAGCTAGATTTAGAATATATAAATAACCGTATCTTATGTTCTTACCAACCATATAAACATTATACGTACGGCATGCATATATATTGCGCGCACACTAAGAATATTCCATCGAAACACATTATTAATTTAATTAATATATATAATTAAGATGCAATAAATCAAAGTCAGCATCACGTTTGGCCTATAATTGTTCTCAACAATGATGACAATCAATCACCAACCTTTTATATAAAACAGGCAGAATAATCGAAATTTAGGTCAGATACTCGGATTGGAGGAAATTAAAACTGATATATTTACGTACCAGGTTCAAGACTCCACGTGACTGATAAATGTTAATAGATCTCATGATTAATAATTAAACGCCTATATATGTGTGAACGATATATTTATCGGAAAAATATATATATGAACAGTATAATATAAGTAAGGTTGTAAATTGTAATTTAAACTTAGAATTGGAATCATAAATTAGGTATATAGTCAAAGGGTTAATATATATTGAAAAAATATATTAATTTAATACTGTACGATACCAGCCGGCCAAGTTTATTTTTGTGACTTATTAATTACAATTTTTTCAAACCCATGCAAGTCAATGGAAGAAAAATAATTTAAGGATTAAGGTACAGGTTGGCCAATAAAATGTTACGTTAGAAGTATTTGATACAAAAATATTTTGAAGGTATCAAAAATACCAATAAACAATTGAAATGGAGCAAAATACCAATGAGAAACAGGAGAGCAAGAGAGTATACATGCAAGGGCGGATCTAGGTTATACATAAGGGGGAAAGTGCCCCCCTTTAAATTTGAGGTGTTTAAAAAAATAAAAATAAATAAATAAATAAGTAAATACATACATATTTATTTATATATATATATAAAATTGTCCACCCTTAAATTAAATGATCACCCTTAATACATCAAGACTACACTTCTTAATCAAATAGGGGATGAATGGTTGAATGATTGTTTAGTGCATTATATTGAAAAAAATGTATTTAATAGCATTGATAATAAGGCAATTATGATGGAATTCTAAAATATTAAGCCTAGAATGATGACATTGTAATTATTTTCATTGTAATATACTTTTGTTATTTAAATATATGTATTTGAACATATTGAGTGTCCACCCTTCAGTGTACTTAGGTTTGCTTTTCTAAATGACATGTTTGTAAAATAATTTCCTTTCTTATCATATCATTAGTGTTCACTTGATTTCATTAATATTTTTTGATATTTTTTTCTTTTCTTGTTTATATTCGTTTGTTTTTTAATATATTTAAAATTTTCTTTTAAAAAAAAAATTTCAAGGGCACCTACCAATGGTACCCCTTCAGTTAATTCTTGGGTCCACCCCTGTATACATGTGATTTTAATATGAGGAACTCTCTAGACTCCACCCTTTATTTCACTTGCAGGACAGGACATAAATACATTTGTCATATTGAAGACAACAATTGCGAGCTAGCTTTTGAAATAATTTTAATAAATAAATATATAGAGAGAGTAAAAAAGCAAAGGTGATAAGAGACTAAGGCCATGAAGTGATCGATCGAGTAAGCTGTCATAATGATCCGTACATTTCCCATGTGCTGGATAAGCAGAGAGAAGACAGACATATTTTACAAATACAAATATGTCGGCTGGCTCTAATTTGGATTATTCTCACAAGTCACATACAATACTTGAACCCTTTTAAAAACAACAAACGTACTTGATCAAGCTTTTCTGCTGCAACACGTAACTGTGATCTGCTAATTACACATGTGGTTTTGATCCCCTACCATGTTCATGCACATGCATGTCCCCTTTTATTTATTCAAACCACATTATGGTCTCATACCCACTGAGAATCTTATTAATATCTTTAATTGAAAGGAGCCTTCGCTTATCTTATTATCATCTTATCTATCTCCATTTGTGTACGTACTCTCTCCTTTCTAGCCACCTCTCACATGGCTCTATACTTGTAATACCACCTCTAGTCCTAATTATAAGACCTAGTTGACTTTTTTGAGAGATTAAGGAAGCTAAACAAGTTACTTAATCATTTCATATGTTTTGTATCTTTAGATTATATATTAGTTTATTAGTTAAACTAATTAGTTTGAAGAAAAAAATAAAAATACTCTAAAATAATTTAACTAAACTTCTTTAATCTCTCAAAAAAGTCAACTAGATCTTATAATTAAGACCGGAAGGAGTATCATCTTACTCTCTTTTCTTCATTAATTTTGTCACGCTGTCACATATCATGCATATTATATTATTTGAAATTATATATTGTGATATATTTTTCTTATGGTCCAGATTCATTTACGACTTGCTCGATCTCTTTTAAGTTGATAAGTAGTTGTGAAGTGTGTCCATCATATGTGAGTCTTTATATAAGGGGGCGGCTACGATCCATTGCCCAAAAAACACCTAATAATTTACCGCATGCTGTAATAATTTATTAGGCAAAGAGGGTCCACTGCACACCTAATAATTTACCGCATGCGGTAATAATTTATCAGGCAAAGAGGCACAATAGACGGTCCACTGCAATGGACCGTAGCTACATACTCTAATTTTTGGGTGAGGTAACATGCACAAATCAATTGATTCCTGGCCCCCAAATTATTTTTCTAGGTGGTAATAATTCATAACATGTGCCTCCTCCAGGACATGGATCTTTATTATTTGTTGTTAGCAGTTAGAAAATTAATTATTTAAAAATATTTTAAACATGATTCACAATTACCTTACACACAAGAAAAGCGTACTTTTTTCAATAGGTGAAATGTATTCTCCAATTAAAGTCAATATCCGTATATCACCTAAAAAAAAAAGTTAATAGCCGTTGGAAACTAAATGTGGGCATTTCTCCTAATAGGATTCGAACTTTATATCCTGCTTTGCTATTCAACAATGCACCATCTGGTGTGTGTGTGTATATATATATATATATATAATACAAGACACCTCCAATTACCTCACCAAATTTAATGAGAGGGCAGTTAAGTCATTCAATTTGTTAGAAAATGAAAGTAATTTCCAAATTTACCTATACTCAAAATCTTGGATTTGAGAGTCAAAACAAAAATAGTATCAAACTTTAAATTAGGATTTTTTTTTTTAAAAAAATGTAATTAATATCTCATTTGACAACTTATACTTCTCGGATCCTGAATATAAGACATAATTTGTAGTACAAATTACATTACAAACTATGTCTTATATTTAAGACCGAATGTTGAAATAAAATTAACTTATTCCTTCTAAAAATTACTTTATAAAAGGGCCGAGAGCATGGAGTATAAACCCCTTTTAATTATTACATATCTTTTATAAAACAAAACAAAATTACTCAATTTACATAATAAATAACATAATTTTAACTAATCTATGTCTTACTCTCCCGTACTACAAAATTTTGGAAGCTGTAGTTTACTAACAAGTATAAGACAATTCACAAATTTGAGGAGTACGTATTGATATTTTGTGCATAACGCAGGTTTGTTTTGTTCATTATGAATGGCCAAGCACATTAAAAGTTCCAATGTACAACTTCCTACCATTTAAATAGCTATATATAAATAGAAATTCGTCTTCCACACGGGAAAAAAAAAATGAAGCTAGCTAATTAAAGAACTTGGATGTGGAATATGCATGTGTTCCTCAAAAATATCTCTGCTACTATGTACTCCTACTTATAATTCATAAATATCATCCTCATTATTGTCCTTTCAATTGACACTCCCCGTACGATTTTTAAAATCAAATGCCATGAACACTTGATTCTTGACTGGTTATTATAAATTTAATCTTAAATTTTTACAATTAGAGAAAACCTAGTTCAGAGATATTCAACTTTTACGGTTAACATTATTAGGAATGAAATTAGTTTCTAGTGTTAGTTGGATTTATAAATCGCTTATTCCATCATTGTATATTTAATGGTGATGTACTTTGACACTCTGGTTTTTTACCCATCAGTTTGAAGCTTTGTATTAAGGGAAAATCCATAGAAAGTATCACTTTAATTTCAAAATCTCAAATAGATTATTTCTCAATAAAACGAGTTGTCAATTGTTTAACTGTTCTTATTAATCACATCACTGTTGTTGTCAACGAGATTTTGAAGTTTAACTGGTATTTTTCTATCATTTTCCTTTATATATATTAGTAATGAAATTAAAAAAAAAACGATACTCTTAATTAGTTACAGCTCATCGGTTAGACCACTAATTGGGAATCAAACTGGTCCCAATAAATAATTGCACATTTGGTCCTACATGACCCTGGCTCTCCAAAATATCTTTCAACATTGTGTAAAAAACAATTCAGCACCATTATTTTATTGAGATGTCTAAAATAGTTTGTACAAGTAAATGTGTACGATACAGGAATATACCATATCCATTCTTATTTAGTATATGTTTGGCAAATTACATAACCGTGATTTTTGAAGTTATTTTTCATAAGTTAAAACAAAAATCATCTCACATACTTACCTCGTAAATCGTAAAAGTTATTCTCCAAACATGCACTTATTGAACCCAGTTTGTTTATTTTTTTGGGTGCATTGAAACCCAGTTTATTTTTATCTCCAATAAATGAAATTATGAAATGGTGGGCCACAAGATAAATAGCCCATTTTTCAAATGGGCACTTTACGGGCCTTCCAAACCATGACCAGACTCTGTTTTCTGTATTGGGCTCCAATCAGTGGCCCAGTCCCGTCCAAAGGCGATCCAGCTTCATTCTCAGTCATGCAAACTGGGCACATACTTATGTGCCCAATTATGGGCTCATACCTTTATTAGAGGTATGAGCATATTTTTTTATATATTGTATTTATTTAGATTTAAATTATATACTGCTTTCTGGAATTTTTTTTGCACATAGTATCTCAAATTAATTAGCTTCTAGTTCTGCATTTATTTGTAATACCAATATCATGGAAAGTAATTGATTTTGAGATACTGGGTGCAAAAAAATTTCAGAAAACAGCATATAATTTAAATGTAAATAAATACAATATATAAAAATAATAAAAATAATTATGCTCATACCTCTAATAGAGGTATGACTGTATGAGCACATAATTGAGCATATAACTATGTACAGCTAATGTGCATTCCATGCAAACACCAGCATCACTCCAAGTAAGAAGCAGCACTGTACGCTTTTTGTCCAGGTAAAAAATGTTTTTTTTTTAAAAAAAAGGATAGCTCAATTCCCCAAGTAAGAAGAAAAAAAAATTAAAATAAAATACAACACACACCCAAAACCTCTTAAAATTTTAACGCTGTAAAAGTTTTATTTTTATCCAAATATTCATTTTCCTTGAGAGGCAGAGTTGGTTTTGGGCGCTTGCCTTCTAAATTCCAAAAAGTTAATACATACAGCCGGCAAGGACTAGTCCAAAGGGGTACCCATAATTAGAGCTGGGAAATCAAGCCCACTCCGTCGGCCAACCCATTTAAGTCCAGACTCTTTCAGGGTCAAGCTTATAAAATGGAATTTCTAAATGAAGTCGGTCCTAAAAGGGCTAGCATTATAAGGCCGAGGGCTTAAAAAGGCCATCCATTAAACCCGTTATTTTCTTAAAATTTTAGTGTCATTCGAATTTGTTGAGCGCCAAACAAGTGTTTACTTGAATGTTTTATAATGATGCAGGATTATCAATATATTTATGCAAGTATGGACCATTCTTTCATGAACAAGTCTGAATTGGAAACTTATTTGGAAGAACCAATACTAAAGCTTGATAATTAGAAAAAATTGGATCTCTTGAACTAATAGAAGAACAATCAACAAAGATTTATGATTCTTTCAAAGATGACAATTGATACTCTGAACATTCCAATTACTACAGTAGCCAGTGAATCAGCTTTCAGTATTGATTCACATGTTCAAAAAAAAAAAAAATAGCAGTTCCATTCTTCCATATAATGTTTAAGCTCTTATTTGTACTCGCCACTAAATGCATAGATTCACATATAATGATAATTTACTAATAATACATTTTCTGGTCCCTGACAAAAAACACGGACCCCATTTTGGTCCCTGACAAAAAAAATGTCCTTTTTAGTCCATAAAAAGGACGAATAAGGGTCGATTGGTGGACATTTTGATCCCTCACAAATTTCCAAAAGGTCATTTTTAGTCCCATAAAAAGGACGAATAAGGGTCTTTTTTTTTCACGGACCAAAATGGGGTCCGTGTTTTTTGTCAGGGACCAGAAAGGGTATTTACTCTTATATATATTTTGTTTTTGTTACAGTGTTATTTATCCTTTTAGCTACAAATACATAATAACTATACTTTGACTTTATGATTTGGTTTATTATTTGTTGCAGATAAAGGTTATAGATGTATTCATGACGCTGGAGAAGAAATTCTTGATATTTTTACTCATGAAGTAGAGAAATTCTTGATATTTTTACCCATGAAGTAGAGCCCACTATTCGAAGTGAAGCATAATCAAATGTTTTTGAAATTGATGATAGTGGCAAAAAAGATAAAAATGATAGCTATCATACTCATATTGTTTAATGGTAAGCTTCTTATGCTTATTGTGAATTATTTGTTGACAATAATTTACTTTTGATTATGAA
Source organism: Acacia pycnantha (assembly GCA_025563575.1). NCBI lineage: Eukaryota > Viridiplantae > Streptophyta > Magnoliopsida > Fabales > Fabaceae > Acacia > Acacia pycnantha. Next base: position 946,693 of record JAMWYP010000242.1, on the reverse strand, counting down.
TTAGTGGCTGTGTTTGTTTGTTACATGATGTGTGTTGTTTAGACTTTAATGTTGACAACATTTATTTGATAAATTAAAACTTTAATTGTTGTAGTTTACTAATTATATATTCTGTATAAAAAAGCAAGAAAAATAGTTAAAATTTAGAAAAATAGCTTCAGGCCCTGTAGGACCGACCTTGGCCACATGCTTTCAGGTCAAGCCTTAAAAAATATATATTTTTCTTACCCCAGGTTTAAAAGAAGCCGGCCCTAATTCCCTACACTACCTATAACACGTCCTGGATTATTTTAAACTCATATGTTTTGTATTATATTGAGTTAGCATATTAGTTACTGACAAAAAATACAGCATATTACTTACTCAGCCCTAGTTGAATATAATTTATAGGAAAAATCCCCCCTCAGGGCCTAAATTAGTAAAAAATTATCAAAAAAGCGTAGGCTCCAGGGCTTTTCTAATATTATTTTATAAATGTTAACAATTATATCAGTAGAACATTAACAACTAAATCGGTACACGTTAACGATAATATTCTAACTACTAAATCAATACCCATTAACAACTAAATCAGTACACATTAACAACTATATCAGTACACGTTAACAACTGGAGTTTTATAAAATAATACTAATGATATGTGATTTTTTCTTTGATTTTTTTTAACAATTTTTTGATTATTTGAACCCTAAGATGGATTTTCCCTGATTCATATACGCGTGCGTGTAACTTACCCCACTTGTTCCCTCCATAATTATAATACAGATAGTTCATGACAAACTAGGTGTGTAATCATGAGACGTGGGCTCCATATGAATAAAGAGAAAAGTAAAAGGCAAAACATGCACTAATATTATGTCAAATTAAAAAATATAGCTGGATTCCCAAAATAATACTCCCTACGGTCTTAAATATATGACAAAATTTATAGTACGAATTGTAGTATAAATTTTATCTTATATTTAGGACTAGAGGTAGTACTACACAAGATTTTGAAAACCGGACCGGTCACTAAACCGGTAGAGATACTGAGTTAAGGGTCAATGGATTAGACTGGAGTCAGACCGGTATTTAAAAATAAATAAATTATAATTATAACCTTTAGATTTCTTCTAATAACCTTAATTATATGGGTATTTGTTTAATAAATAAATTATTTTTTAAATATATTACTTATAAAAATAAATGACTTATGCTTATCCGTTCTTTACTCCTTTGCCAACTCCTTCTGTAGCAGTTGCACTTAGCTATCATATGCATCATTAATCTATTAACCTATTATTATAGGTTTAAGGAGTTCGGTTTCTCTTATGATCGCCCCCTCTCATTATCCCTCATCATCCCCATCTGGACCATCCAATTTTTGATCCAACGATCCAAATGACCTTTCCAAAAAACCGCGCGGTTTTTTGGAAAGGTCCTCTGGATCGTTAGATCAAAAATTGGACGGTCCAGATGGTAATGATAAGGGATAATGAGAGGGGAGATGATGAGAGTATCTTCTTCCTAGATTTATGTGGTTCCTTTTTCAAACTAGGCTTAGCTGTACTGCATCCCTCCCTCGTTTTATGAAGCTGCTCAGTGCTCACTCTCTCAAATGTCAATATTCATTTATTCATGATGCTACTCACCCTCTTTCTCCTTCCTTCTACCCTCTCTCTCTGCACGTTGCGCTCCACCGGTGACTCCCTTTCCTTTTCTAACCTTCCTTTTTCATTGTGTTTCCTTGCCTCCATGGATCTTTACCCTTTTGTGTGAATCGCCGTCACTCTCAAGATTCCCGTTGCTTTCGGTCGTTCATCCTTCTTCTTCATCCTGTTTCTGTCATTCATCCTTCTTCTTCTTCTGTTGTTCCCTTCATTCTTCAGACCAAACTTTCCTTGATTCCGGTCCCCCAACTCGGCGACCCATTTCAACTCGGCCGGTTTAGGCCGAGTTGAACGGGTTGACTCGTTCCTTCCCTAAACCAAACCGGTTTTCCGGTCAGTTGGCTGGTTTCTGGTCCGGCTCACAAACCATGGTAGTACATTTAACCTTAACTATAAGATTTAATTTGTACATTTAGGACGGTAGGAGTATTCTATATATGTATGAAAGACAATTAAAATTTTTGCAATGCATCATGGAAAAAATAGCAATTGCAGGGAGAATTCCAAGTCAAGTTTCGCGACGCCGTACGCTCTTATGTTGAAATCCCAACATTAATGAAAATCATCCTTAATATTTAGTGTCAACAAGAATATTTTAATAAGAAAATTACAATTTTGAGAGATTAAATAGATTGGGTTTTACATTTAAGACAAATCTAACATCTAATATATAGAATCGGAAGAGTGCTATTCTTCTAACAAATGTATATAATGGTGTAGGCGATGATATATAAACGATAAAAAACAACTAAACATACATAGGATTGAATTTTTCTTCCCAAAATCATTTAGAACACACGATGACTGCATACATTCCCACAGTTTTGTTGAGAAAACAGTGGGCTGCGCTGTATTGGTTTATTATAAATGTGTGACGATGATGAGGAATGGTATTTATCTTTATCTCTATTGAGTTTTTCCATATTTTTATTATTTCTTTGGGACGGATACATCACATCTACCTCAAAACCTTGAACACGTATGTTTGGTTGAAGGGAAGGGGAGGGGAGGGAAGGGGAGAGAAAAAATATGAGAGAAGGGATTTTTTTTTTGAAAATTGAGTGTAATGGGGCCCACATATTTTTCTCTCTCCTCCTTTTTTCTCTCCCCTTCCCTCCCCTCCCCTTCCTTTCCCTCAAACCAAACATACCCTTAATGAATTTAATATGCAATATGTCTCTATCTAACACTAAATATGTGTAATTGAATCCTTTTCATGAATGGACCAAAATTGTCACATTGAAACATGTTTCTCTCTCCACCTTTGTCCCATCGCATCGCCAAGGATCATCATATTTGGCTCCTTTCATTCTCCCTTACGCAACTCAATTCTATTTCAACCAAAAGTATTATAAAATTGATATCCAAGACAAGGATAGATTAATAAAGGTAACAAATTTTTTTCTCTTTCTTTAATATTATATAGCGAACCAATGTTTTATTAAAAGAATAATTTAATATTTAGTATTATCAACTAATTCAAACATAAACAGTGTTGTGCCTAAATAAAAACTTTTTCTTTACACACACATATATATATTTCTAGGGGTGTGTGTATATTTTCTAGGTACTAGTATTATCTTGTCGAAGACAATTTTGTTTAAAGTATTGTCGGATACTTCTCTCAATGAGGATTCATATCTTAATTTGCCACATTGTAAAGGATTAGCTCCTATTATTAGACCCGATCCCATTAGTATATATAGTTCTTTCAATCCATAGAACTCAGAGTCTTGATTTTTTTTGTTCAAAGAAAGTTAAGATATTTTTCCATTACCCCACACTTATTAAATTGGATCAAGTATTACATTTAACTAAACTTGTTGAGACAAGAAACAATCTCGTTGCTTCTAAAAAATTTGACAAGAAGCTCATGATTTTGTTGTCCAATAGGTAGGTTGTTTAGTAAAGTCTAAAATCGTAATTTCATGAGCTCTTTTTCTTAAGTCTAAACAAACTTTTCTTACATACTTACTTCATAAATTGTAAAAGTTATTCTTAAAAATTGATCCAAACATGCTAGTAACTAGGAACAACTAGAGCCTTTGGATTTGATGGCACATAAAAGACATCAGGTTTGGGGTTCGATCCTATTGCTCCTCAAGCACTTGCCATCGAAATTAAAAGACAAAATTACAACCCCTCACTCATGGGTTTAGTGGTTGAAGGATTGGATAAGTTTACTAAAGGGAGTGAGTTTGATCCCTAAAATCGTTGCGGCGCTAGGAAGCCATCCCATATCCAGAAAAAGCATGGAAATTGAAATTAATTCCCATGTGGTTAATGCTCTACCATAACCAATGACCTAGGCACATCGAGGTTACTTTTAAGGGCAGTGCGTGATGGATAGATGACTAGGTCATGTGTGGCTAGGTAGGTGACTTATGGGTAAGCTTAACCCCGCTTAAAATTTTGATCATAATTGGACTTTAGATCAGACAAATTGGCTAAAAAATAAATCATTTGATTTATATTTTGATAGATTTTAATCATAACATATCAATCACCTCATATAATGCACAAGAGAGAGATATATATATATCTCATTTTCTTATTAAAAGAAACAAAATTATGAATTGTTTCCCGCTTTATAATCATAGTTATAAACGGCTGATTTTAGCAGAAAACCAGCGAACCAATCTCCTGGCCAATCTAGTCTGGCCGGTTTAACCGGTTCAATGTTTATCAAAATTTCATGACTGAAAAAAATTATATTTAATTCTACATATTTTCAAAAATTACAAGTTAAGACTTTATGGAAAGTTTGAAATGTTTACTTTCTAATGCAAAAAAAAATTATTCAAAAAAATTATCATTTGATTCTCAACTACCCCTTCAAATTCATTTTCTTACTGGTCTCCCCTTGGATTAGCTTCAATTTAACTCGTTCATCCTTAACCAACCACTTCGATCAGTTCGGTACTTGCTTTTAATGTCGCACTCCTAACTCTTCTAATTTCTCCAAAAGAAAACTCTTTTACTATCTCCGTCTTAATTATAAGAATACTTTTGTAGTGCAAATTGCATTACAAAAGTGTTCCTATAATTAGAAACGGGTAATTAAAAAAAAATTGACAAGTAAAAATCCGGAAGAAGATCCTCTCATGAGCATCCTTTCTCTTCATCCCTCCCCATCCGATCTGGACCGTTGATTGGGAAGAGGAAAGAAAAATTAAAGTAATATTATGATATTTTAGATTGATTGGATGGATATGATTTAGAGATAATGATAAATAATAATAAAATTATGATAAGAGAAACCCGACCGTAAAAATCCATAGCGGAAAATCCCTTGTATACGTAACTACGAATAGTCATTTCGCCAACATGAATCAATGACTTTGGCCTCCGAACTTGGGAAAAGGAAGCTGCCCCCACGGCCTCACAGCCTTCCCAAGATAACGACAAGAGAGGTGGAATGAAGTAGCCAATAACAGTGACAATGTGGTCCCCACAAGTTAACTCTGTAAAACAAACAAACGAAACAGCTTCTGAATCTCATCTGACAAAAAGATAAAGTTCCCACCAACTCATTGGAATTTGAGAATCTTATCCATCCATCTCAGTTTCCCGCCCACAATAACATAATTAACCATAACCACCTCAACTCAACCATGGATTAACGCTAGATCCTTCCTTTATAAATACCCACATCAACCCGCCATTTAAGTTCCTATCTTGTTCCTTTCTTTGTGAGAGTTTGAGACAGAATCATCAGAAATTTCAGAATGTTGGCCATTTTTCACAACGCGTTTGCTCATCCGCCGGAGGAGCTTCACAGTCCTGCTTCCTACAATGGTTCTAAGAAGCCTAAGCTTCCTCAGGAGACTCTCGCAGAGTTTCTTTCTCGCCATCCTCACAACACTTGCTCTATGAGCTTCGGTGAGGCTGCTGTGCTTGCCTATGTCCGTCCTGATCGACCATTTTCCGTTCATCAGAGGTTAATTCTTCATCATATCTAACAAGCTTGCTTACTTTCCTCTGTTTCTGGATTACTGGTTTTGTTTTTGTCTCTTTCCTTCTTCTATCAAGCAAAGATCGTTGCTTTTCTGTTGCTTGTTTTATAATCAGCTAGGTTGAAGAGAACCCACTTTTTCTTTTTAATTGCCTCCATCGAATTAAAGATCCTATCTTGTGTTTTGTTTGTGGTTCTGTTTTTCCAAATGAAATAGACCCCACTTGGGAATTTTCACTTTCGCAGGTTGTTTTGTGGGCATGAGGACATATACTGTCTCTTCCTGGGGAGCTTGAACAATTTGAATGTTCTGAACAAGCAATATGGGTTGACAAAGGGCGCAAACGAGGCCCTGTTTGTGATTGAAGCTTACAAGACTCTTAGAGACAGGGGACCATACCCTGCAGATCAAGTGGTGAAGGATCTTGATGGCAGCTTTGCCTTTGTTGTCTATGACAGCAAGGTTGGAAGCGTTTTTGCTGCACTGGTATGTCTGACTTAGACCATAGACCTCGTTTTTCAGATCAAAAACAGTTAATTTGTGCCTGCATCCATACAGGTCATAGAGAATTTCACCAAAACATGAAATTTGGTTTCAGGGTTCAGACGGGGGAGTGAAGTTGTATTGGGGAATTGCAGCTGATGGGTCAGTGGTTATCTCAGATGATCTTGAAGTCATCAAAGAGGGATGTTCCAAATCCTTTGCTCCCTTTCCAACAGGTACTGTTTCAGCTTCATTACTGGTCTAGTATGGACATATCTTTAGCTTAATTTGGTGTATTAAAGATCATACTCCCTCTTGTACATGACACACCAACTAACAAGTATCTGTCTTTTTTACAAGGCATAGAATACTTTTTTACAAGGCATTTACAAGTTTTCAATCGGCATTAAATTTAGTTTTTTATATAGGGCAGTGTATTTGGGAAGTCACTTTAATTATAGGACAATTTTAATATTTTTAATTGCTTTTATGGGTTTATAAGAATTAGTAATTGATATTTTATAATAAGGACGTGAGAAAACAAGTGGCATAGGATAGCCTAATAAGTCACCTTTAGTACAATTCCTCTCAAATAACAAACTCTTCTACTCAAATCAACTAGTTTACAGGCTAAGGACGTGTAAGGAATTCTTTTTATGTCGCAGGGTGCATGTTTCACAGTGAAGGAGGATTGATGAGTTTTGAGCATCCAATGAATAAGGTGAAGGCAATGCCAAGGGTTGACAGTGAAGGGGCAATGTGTGGGGCCAACTTCAAGGTTGATAGGTACACCAGGGTCAATAGTATCCCTCGCGTGGGAAGTCAGACCAATTGGATGGATTGGGATCATCGCTAAGCTTAAGTCTAATAATAGCGTTTCATTTGCCTTTTTATTATTAGGGTCAAAGAGCTAGGCCCCACTTGAATAATGAATAGGGGGCCAAACTTAACTATTGTACTGTATGATAGTGAGAGGGACGACAATAAGCTTATGCCTTGAAATGTAAATTACGGAAATACATGTTGCTGCTTGCTGTCAATAATACTATATATCTCTTGTCTTTAATATAAGATCTTGTTCATAGTTAAGGACAGGAGACAGTAGTAGTAGTATATCATACAATCATGTCTGAATATGGTTTAGTTGAGTTACTCAGTTGTGGTAAGAGTTGGTTTTAATTTTCTATGGATTAATCAACAGATATATATTCGGCTTCAGACTTGGTTTATTGACGCTTATATTTGAAAACATATAATCCCATACTGAGCTACGCAACGTGGAAACAAGTTCAAAAGCTGCACATACATGTGCCAAATATGAGTGTGTGTTTGTGTGTGTAAGTAAGAAAAATGCATATATATAATATAATTTTCCAATAATGTCTAATAGTATGGTAAAAAAAATAATGTCTAATAATAAAATACACTTCCAATAAGTGAGTTATGGCATGAGCCAGACAGAATTGGCAAAATTTTTTAGAACGGACTTAGTCACACCAAAATGATGAAAACTTGAGTCCGATAAGCAAAACATACCCAAGTCAATATTCCAAATATGACCAGTTACGTGGTACTTGTTGAAAGCATAATATATGCAATTCCTTTTAGGCATACCTTTTTCATCCAAACCGACGGTTGAGATCACCTTACAGCTTTTCGAGTCAACAAAAATGATCGCCCAAGTCTATAACCTCCACCCATTCACAAGCCCCTACATTATTATTATTCATCCTTGTTTCCAACTTGAAAACCCTAAACTCTCTCCTCATATTATTTTCAACCATTATTATATCTCCAAAAAATGGATCATGTGCTAGGTAAACACCTTCAATTTTGATTTCTGGAATAAGACCAATCGCCATAAGATTTTCTTGCTTTGGAGCAATACTATTATCGCTCTGATTATACTTATCCAACTCAAGCAGATTATAAACTTCTATAAGATGATATATTGTTTTACCCACAAGACCATATAATAAATTGCTTGTCATTACTATGTCTGTAAATTTTCTCTCTCTATTCCCAACTGATTTCCAACACTTATCTGTTAATTTATAGAAAATTATTCCACAAGAAGTAAGACACGCTACATAAATTGGATCATCATCTGGGCAATTATCATATGGTGCTGAAGTTGCCACCATTTTTGTGACCTGGGGAATGTGATAATCACCATTATCATTCATTAGTGACGGTAACATCATAACCCTAGCCCCAGACATAGGGTTGAAGAAGAAGAAGAGCTTGACTGAGTAATGATACTTAGTATTATTCGTATCTTCCCCCATGCAATATTCCATGTTGTTGTTGTTGACACCATCTGGTAGGAGAAGACTTGTTGTCGTCGTCGTCGTGTTTGTTATTGTAGATTCAGACACAAGAGTAACCAACTCTCAACTGTGCCAAGAACAAGTAGATTTCTAGGGTATATATTATTTTCAAATCTCAAGGTTCTTTCTTTGCCAACCTCAAATTAAAGAAGCAAGGAACTTTGTTTCTAAGGTGAGTGCTAGGGCAAAGGAGAAGTAATGGGATTTGAGGAAGAGGATAACAGTGTTTGTTTTAAACGGCGTTAGAAAGCAGTGAGTGCCAAGATGAACAAACCAAACCAAAGTAATAGAAGTCACTACTGAAGCTCAATCTTCTTAATATTGATTCTGCAGCATCTTGGTTCAGATAATTCCATTTTTCGCTGTGTTTCTTCTTTTTCATTTTCTTCCCATTATTATTGCTTTGAATGTCCATAGTGATATAATCACAGCCTGCTATAAAGTTTGAATTTGAATATTTAATTATAATTAATAATCTAATCAACAACAAAATAATCACACAATGACTATTAGAGTATTAGAATATTCTGGACTATTGTATTAGCTGATGTGTAAATGAGGAAAACAGTTTACACTCACAGTTAGTCACAACTGTAGTGCAAGCTGTCAGTTAGAAGTCTGTTAGAGTACACGTGCACGTATAACACCCACAAACGCTCTCTGTAGAGAGGTCACTGATGATGAGGGCCTTTTTGTCTTTAGCCTTGGGGTCCACAATAAAAAATAAATCAAGGATTGTGTATAGGCAAACCTAGGATCGTTCTCTCTCTCGAGGAGCCTTTTATTGAATCCTAAGTAATCTAAATGACATGCAAATGCAATTAAAACAAAGGGAAAAATAGGTTTTGGATTTTTGAATTAATAAACTAAAGAATAATGCAATTTAATTAAATGCTAAACTATTATTTTTGGTATTTTCTTTATCAAATGGTGAATGGAATGAATGAAGTGAAAATATGAATGATGAATGTTCTTGGTAATGAAGAAATGACTATCCTTGCTCATAAAAGATTATAGGAGTTAAAATTCATCAAGTCTTAAGAAAAACCTCAAGATAACACTTGAGTCCAGTATTCTCAATTAATAGTAGCTCCTACAAACATAGCTAACTACTACCTCTTGAGAAATTGTTAAAAACCACTTGATGTGTAATTAAAATTGGAATAATACAATATGAGTCTTCTTGAAATTGAGTACATAACAGTCCTCAAAGGGCACAAATCAACCACGTTAACTAGACAATAACACGCTAATTAATATAATCCATTGTAACCACAAGAAATTAAAACAAATATAATCTTCACACTACAAAATCCAATATAATCTGAATCACAAATATCAAACCAACAGAGACAATAAACATTAATCTCAGTTCCAGAATTTATATACAATAATTCCTAAAACTAGGCAACCTAAATATATAAATCTGGACTAACAGAATGAACAAATTAACTCCCCTTTGAAGCTCTGAACTCAAGAATTAATCTTCATCACCAAGATCAACAAATCATTTCCGCAACCCATCAAAATAGCTTGGTGTGAGTGAAAGAGGATAGAAGGTCTCTGGTTCGTCTTTGGTTCGCGGCGTCTTCCTCCTCCTTGCTCTGTTTGTGGCGTCTTCCACAGTGGTGATCGATGGTTGAGGGAGGATGTTTGCTCGCCGGCGACAGAAGGAGGTGGTTGTGCCGCCGGCGAGAGGGAAGTTCCAGAGAGGGAAGAAGAAAAAGGTCGATGGTGTTGCCCCCTTTTTCTTCGTTCGCGGCGCTAAATGTATATATCAATTCTGGATCCCCGGTTCTGTTCTCGCGGCACTGGTTTTGTCTGAATAAATCAGACCTAAATTCATTTAATAAAAAACGCTACAGTTTTCGCGTTGGGTCTTCTCTGATATACTTTCAATTTTAGGTCCTTTTCTGACAGTAATTGGGGTCCTTCTCTGTCATAAATTCCGGTCCTTCTCTGACATATTTTCAAGTTTAGGTCCTTTTCTAACAGTAATTTGGGTCCTTCTCTAACAATAATTCTGGTGTTCTGGTTCTCAAAAATCTCAAATTTCCTTCTTAAACACAATGTAGCATCAAAATTTCAAGAAATCATTTGCATGAATAATAAATTATGACCATTTTGCCCCTAATTTCACTTAATTCAATACAAATGTCCCTAACTCAAATTAGTACTTGATCATACAATAATGTTCTAAAAATGCATTAAGAGTCCCAATTTTACTATGAAAGATCATATAAAAATATGGTACGATCAGTCACTTGTAGCAAGCCTATATATGTAACACTACTGATCAATACAGAGATATATCGAGATACAATTATTTCTCAGCTTTCATATCTACTTCATATATTCGATCCCCTCTTTCTGGTATGGTATCAAAGCCATGTCGACCACCGTCGAGCTCGATTTCGGCAACCAGTTTCCTTATCGACGAGCCTGGTGATCTCCGTTCTCTATTTCAGATTGATTACTAAGCAAATGCCAATAGCAACCGGATCAGCAGACTCTGCCGCGATGTCATCTCAGGAAACCTTTGCGAGCTGTGGCTTCTCGAACAAGAAGATCACGATTAAGCTCGACGACAATAATTTCCTCCTGTGGAAACAACAGGTCTTCTTTATGGTGAAGCAGCACAGAATTCACTCATTTCTTGATGGCACCGTGACTCCACCACCAGCTAAGATCAGAGGCAACGATGGCTTAGAAATTGTCAATCCTGATTTTGAAGAGCATGAATCTCTTGACTCTGCTCTAGCTTCGTGGCTATTAGCATCAGTTGCTTCTAATATTCTACCTGACCTAGTTGGTCTTAACACTGCGGCTCAGATTTGGACCAAACTTAGCCAACTATTTTCTAACAAATCAGATGCAAAAATTCTTTCCTATTGTAATCAACTAGCAAATCAAAGGAAAGGAGACCTCTCCATGCGTGACTACCTAGCCAACGTGAAGTCCATATGCGACCACTTAGCAATGCTAGGTGAGAAAATCGATGATACCACCTGTGTGTCACATATTTTGAATGGTCCACTGCTGAGTATGAACCGATAATAGCTGGTATTAATGCATCAAAGCCATTGTTTAGTCTTGAAACAGTCTCTACTATGCTTCTGGATTCAGAGTCCAAACACAAGATATTTCTATCAAATAGTAACACTCATCTTGTTAATCTTGTCACTCATCCATCTACTAAAGGTTCTTCCATTGTTCATGCCACTGATGTGTACTCAGATGATCACAGTGGAGATGATTCCTTTACAGTTGTGTGTCAAACACAAGGAGGACCTGGTTCAGGGCAAGGTAGTAGAGAATTTCGTCCTTCTAATTTTTCTCGTGGAGGAGGTCGTAGCATTGGTCACGGACGAGGTAGATTCAATAATTGGCGTCCACTTTGTCAGATTTGCCACAAGGCAGGTCATCTGGCATATCGGTGCTACTACATGTATGAATATCCAACCTTTCATGGCTCACCGTCTGAGGCTCAAGTCCATTATGCATCTGGCTATGGTATACCAGAATTCTACTCACCTTTTGAGTGTTATCCTATTCCTGCTGATTCTGTTGTATCTGATGCTTCATCACACTCACAAGCACCAAATCATATTTCCGCCGCTGCTAACTCTGTGACACATGTGTCTGCTAACCCTTCCAACAAGCCAACTACTGAGACTGTATCTGCTAATCCACCTACTGCTCAAGCATTTCTTGTCACACCTGCTACTGTCTCTGATTGTGTCTGGTATCCTGATTCTGGAGCTACTGAGCACATCACTCATGATGTAACTTGCTTAGCACCAACATCTGTTCGTTAAGGTACAGGTACTGTTCAAGTAGGAACTGGTGAATTGTCTTCAATTCAAGCCATTGGTAAAACTTCTATTTCCAATACTCAGTCTCGGTTCACACTAAATAATGTTCTTTATGTTCCAAAAATGAGAAAAAAAATCTACTGTCTATTGCTAAATTTACTCAAGAAAATAGTGTCTCAGTTGAATTCTTTCCAAAAAAATGTGTGATTAAGGATCTGAAGACTAGCCTTCACTTGATGTCTGGAGTTGAAAGCCATGACATGTATCCTCTGTTGGCAACTGTGAAGTCCACTGCTGCTGCTAAGTCCAACAACCAGTCTTCAATTTCTAATAATGTCAAGCAACCTACATACTCTTAGGTTCTTTCCAGGCAACATCAGGTCTGCACTGTCTCAGCTGAACCTCTATCATTGTGGCATCAACGCTTAGGTCATCCTTCGGTAGTAACTGTGAAAGATGTTCTTGATTGTAATTCCATTCCTTTTTCTACTTTACAAAATAAGAGTCTGTGTTTGGCTTGTCAGTATGGAAAAAGTCACAAGCTTCCATTTCATGCTTCTAGTACTGTGTATCACAAGCCCTTGCAATTAATAGTCATGGATATTTGGGGCCCTGCACCTGTTCAGTCATATGGCTCAGTATACTATCTTGCTTTTGTTGATGCTTATAGTCGCTTTACTTGGATCTACTTTATGTCTAAGAAATCTGATGCCTTGTCTAAATTCAAGGAATTTAAGCTATTTGCTGAAAATAAATATCAACAAAAAATACAAAGAGATACAATATGATAATGGAGGTGAATTCCTAATGTTTAAGTCATTTCTTGCTGAGTGTGGCATTGAACGTCACTTTACATGCCCTCATACTTCTGAACAAAATGGCTTAGTTGAAAGACGTCATCGGTCAATTGTTGAGACTGGGCTGACCTTATTGGCGCATGCTTCGTTATCCATGTTTTACTGAAAAGATGCTTTCCATATAGTTGTATTTCTTCTTAATAGATTACCTTGTAAAGCCTTGTCCAAAAATGTGACACCATATGAGAAATTACATGGTGTCAAACCTGTCTACTCAATTTTGCGAGTTTTTGGTCATTTATGCTTTCCATACACACGGCCCTACAATGATCACAAGCTAGAATTTAGATATGTGGCTTGTGTATTTTTGGGGCATAGTCTTCAACAACAGGGATATAAATGCAAAGACATGGCCACAGGAAGAATCTACATATCTCGCCATGTAAAATTTGATGAAACCATTTTTCACACCAATGGTACTCAATTTGCTGTCAAAACTGCAGTATCTAGTCAGTGTTCACATTCCAATGTTTCTTCCACTGTACCTTGCCACTCAAAGCCTACTGTGTCCTCCACCAGACCATTGACAAACCTGTTTCAGTGTCCTACTCCCCTTCCGCATCAAATTCTCCACACACATCACAGGCCCTTTTACCTACATCATCACCCTCAGCCACACAGTCTGCTGCTGTCTCTGATAGCTCACAGCCTTCTCTAACAATCTGTCCTTCCTCTTCTCCTTCTGACTCAAGGCGACCTGAACCCTCCTCTAATATATTACCCTCTAATACTCATTCTATGACTACTAGAAGCAAAGCAGGTATCCACAAACCCAAAGTCTATTCAGTCTCCTCAGATATTGTTCCTCCTACCAACATTAGAGATGCTCTAGCTGACTCTGCATGGAAGCAAGCCACCGTTGAGGAGTACAATGCTCTTCTTAAGTTCTAAACCTGGGAAGTAGTCCCACTGCCTTGTCACAGACAGCCCATTGGGTGCAAATGGATATGGAAAACAAAAACAAATGCCGATGGTTCTCTTGCTAAGCGAAAGGCTCGACTAGTTGCTAAAAGATTCTCTCAAGCCGTAGGTATAGATTATGTTGATACATTTAGTCCAGTTGTTAAAGCTTTCAAACATGTCTATAAAGAATGTAACAACAGGTTGGGCTGCTACTTTGTGTATTTATGACATCGGCCTTCTTGGTACTTCATTTGTTTTATCCATGTAAAGAAGCCCATTATATTGTGTATCATTTTCTTTATATTTTTATTTGCATAAATCCTTTTAAAAGCCACTTCAAATATTCAAATTATTCAAATTCTAATTTGTGTTGTTAAGCTTATTAAATCCATAATCAGGTTATATGACCTAAATTGGGATAATGAAATTTTGTCAATTTACCTCAATGCCCTTGATTTTTATGAACTAATTTTTTTATGCCATATAGATGTATAAATATGAAACTAGCTTCAATATATATATATATATATATATATATATATATAGGAAAGAAAATTACATAAGAGAAAGGAGCGAAATAAAATCATACATAAATCTATACCTAAGTTACGCCACTATCTTCAAGAAGGCTGATAGTGGTCTCCCAAGATAGGACGTGGAGAGAGAATGAGTGATCAAATTCAAGGGAGAGAATCAAAAGAGGGTGAGGTGAGGGCCAATATTCTGAAATTCTGAAATCTTGTTTTAGGTCTTTTTGATTTAATTTAAGATTTGTTAAATTTAATTATCTAATTTAGAATTTGGGCAATTCAACCGCACACATTCACTATAAATAACGGGTGTTGATCCCTAAAATCATATTCACCATTTCAAACTAAAAACCCAGTTATTCGGCTGTTACACTCACAAATGGGCTTTTCTCGCTCTCTTTTTACCACATGTACGGTTCCCCCCTAACGGCATTTCTCCCATTTCTCAACGGAAACACCATTCATTTCTGCATTCTCATTGAAGAAAACCATACAAGCAGCCAGGTACTTCTCTTCTTCATATTCGTTTATTGCAAGCAACTGCAACTTTACTTCCTTCATTTGCATTACCTTTCTCAGGAATAATGTCTTCAACTTGAATATCTCATTAAGTGATAATCCCTTCCACCATGTCATGTCTGATATCATTGCTTCTATGCTCTAACCTCTCTTCATATCACAACGTTGATTCTTTATTTCTGGACAGATATCACAATGTTAATTCTAACCATATGCAGATTGCAGATTGATAATCCCTAATAAAATGTCGTTTCTCTACTAGTTAAAGCAAAATATTCCCTCAACGAGAAGCAAATATGGAGGTATTAATCATATTTGTCATTCCTGCGCTATTCTCAAACACCACTTCCATCTGTGCTTTTTGCATTAACATTGCACGCGACACAGGATTCCACAACAAAACTGTAAACTAAGTGTAAAAGAATCTTCATTGACATTTGTCATTCAATAAGCTTTTCTCATTCTCATTACTCTACATTTCCCGACTACATCAACCCAATCGGTTTCTAAATTCCTGCTGTACTCTTTTTTTTTTCCTTCTTTTTTAACAATTTCTTTTCCCCATCTTTCTGCGCCAATCGGAATGGCAACCTATCACCTCGTCCGATAGGCACGGCGACAAGAGAGGAAAGTGGAACAACCCTCTACTATTACAAATCTCACCCAATATCTCTCTGTACAAATCTTCAACTAATGGAGAAAGTGACATGTACCACCTTCTGAGATGAAAATCATTCAACCCAATTCTCTCCAAGCATTCGATATCACCTCTTCCTTATATCCGAAGTGGCAATCCAAAATTTTGGAAAGTTCTTATTTCCCCTCGAAGGCCAGCAGTTACAATCACCATACCCCACGCCGACATGTTTTGGCATGCCCCATTGGAGAGATCTATACTGACTCGAGGGGTTCGGTTCCGTGCAGCCACTACAAGCTTTTCTTCTGGCCATGTCGCGGAAATTCTATCAAAGAAGTAATCATTTGTTGTGCTTGCAATTGTTCCATGAAGAGGACTGTTGGTGCATCCGGATGCTGATTGTGAACCATCTGTGCCAAAATTTTCCTCCACCGGGGTAGGAGGATGATTGGCAGACATGACATCATCCAGAATATTGTCATCCGCAGTCTGTTCTCCAGAGAAAGTATCGGGCATTTCCCAAGCATCGCCCATACCAGGCCAGGGAATCGCCACTGAAACATCTTTACAATGAAAATGTTCATATGATTGCGTTACAGTGACACCTTTGCTCCGGTTAGGTCTGCAATCGGCTTCATTTTTCCATATATACACATGGGAATCCGCACTTGCTGAGATTACATATTTACTATTTGCTGTGAGAGAGGCAGAAATCTGGCTATTTGGGTTACGAAATCCTGCACAACACCAACATCAGTATCTCCACATACTTCATGTCAACCTAAAGAAAGCTGGAAAAAAAAGATATTCACTGAGAAAGCAAAGAATAATGAGTCAAATAAAGAAATTCTCACTCTAAAAACATTTGATAAATACTAGAAATCTCCACGCTACACCATAACCTACCCTATAACTATAATAAACACTTGCTTTTAGAATATTGCAATGTCTGAACAAAATATAAACTACAGAAAAATTAGGTAAATACAAGGACTGCTTGATATTTGACGCCAGCATCAGTTTGCTGGCTAGAGTCGATTGAAGGAGAAAACTCAGTACTTGAGGTCATTGAGGATAAACTCAACCTCTCCCAAGTGCCAACTAAACCAATAAAACAATAGTCTAAGTTTTGACCAGATCATATCATAGTATTATCTCCAAAAATCTACATTCCGATTAAAGTAATTTACTAAAAAATTATTATCCTCACTTTTTATATTATTATTACTAATTCAAACATCGATTTTACCTTTGAACTTATGAACCAGATCAACACCATCAACAACCCGAATTCTTGAATCAGCAGACGTGATAAGTACTTCTGAAGAACTTCCTGGGGCAAACTGCTCACAAAAATCAAGTACCAAGAATAACATGAGCTGCTGTCATCAGTCAAGGCAAATACACCAGATTATGCATTCTCCTGTTATTTTCCGCCCTTCTTGAAGATCAAAAGGGGGTGGGGTTGATTTCATATAACACAGCTATTAAGCCATTATATACCTGGAAGCCGGTTATTTTCTTGTGATGCGATTTCTTTTTCTTGTTCTGCAAATTGATTTGACTTTTCTGTTGCAACTTATTATCTGAACAAAATTTGAAAACAATATTACAATTAGTGATTCTACAATCGTAATAATGTACCTTAAAAGGATATATTCAGAATAAGAGGAGTCACTAGAAGTACCAGATGTATCATATAAATGGCAGCTACCCTTGTAAGAACCAACTAATGCACCCTGCAAAAACAGCAACCTTTACTTTATTACAACTTACAAAGTCAACTTTGGAAGCTTGAAATGATGCATATTAACCATTGACGACCTGCCCATCAGATGTATAGCAAGCCGCAGTGACCATCTCATGTAGATCAGTATAGTCAACAACTTGATGATCAGGAATGCTCCATATGCGAACCTTAGAATCCAGTGATCCACTAATGAAGTATCTATCATCAACAGGATTAAACTGGATGCAGGTTACTGTGTCAAGACAGAAAAAGATTGAAGCAAAAGGTATATATTAGCAAGAAACAGAAGGTGGGGAAGAATAGACTTGCTTACATTTATAAGTTTAACAAACTTAAAAACGTGAAAGAACTCTTGAAAAAATTCACTTATAGATTAAAATAACAAAAATCAGGGTATGTTAAAGACATAATAACTACATTTACTCACCAAAGTCACTGTGTGAAAAAACTTTCAAACAAGTCTGGCTGGTCAAGTGCCATAGCCGCACTGTTTTGTCCATAGAAGATGAGAGCAAATGCTGATCAAAAGGAAGAACGAAAATTTATTACTAGAATCATCTAAAAATACAAGATATTAACCCATATTTCTAAGAGACACCGCACTGCTTAATGACAAAATCACTTGGGATAAACAGATTAGCTTGGGAAAATTCCACAGAAATAATTAGACAAGTCCCTTAGAGCTTTTTAAATTACACGTCCTAAACTAGCACATCATCTATCCTTAAACTCAATCCTAAACCTGTCAGAATCATTTCGATTATACAAAAGAGATTACACTTACATAACAAAATTGTAAATGTATTTGAAACCAAACTGAGCACCAGAAAAGGGGAATTCTGTGGCCCTTTAAAAGGAAGAATCCTAAGTTGAGACTCAAGTGTATTTTCAAATAATATTAAATTACAGGACACTAGGAGAAAACAGGGTAGACAATGACAAAACCTGTTGTTATGCCTCCGCCCCTATGAAGATAATAAAGCTTAGAAAGGGAATACTGACAAATTGGACAAAATTGTAGGCTTACAACAAGCTGATCCCAACCATTGCATGGCTCTCTCATTCCAGATATCAACGAGCTAATGACCCAACTAATATACAAACAAATGCCTCTCACAAGAGTTACTGACCTGAACACCTTTTTGTTCTTTTTGGTATTCTCAACAGAACATTTCAGTTCCCTTTACCTACAGTAGCTATATTATTTCTACAGTTCAATGCAGCAATTGCTGATAAACTGGATGTATCAATTGCATAGAATACACTATTCGTCAGCCTTATTATGGAATCTTTCCAAGGCCAACACCAGAAGCCATCCAGCTCAATTAAGCAAGCAAGCTAACTTTGTTGTCAAAAGCCAAACTAGTACTACAACCAAGATTGTCAAACTCACGAGTTTAAGTGAACTCGTGACAGTGACGTAAATTCGTATCGTGGACTCGAATCGTAAATTCGTAAGAGTTTACTTTTATCATAAAATAGGTATTAACAGTGTATAATTAAATAATTTAAATATAAAAAATAACAACAATTTGATTTAAATATATTTTAAATCCAAATAATTTAAATTAAATATATCAACATTTATAACTTGTTATATTTAATAAAGAAATTTCTATAAAATTTATATATAAAGCTGTTGAGGATGACAAAATTGAAAAAATTAACACGATTTTGTAAGCTAAAAACGTAAAAACGGTAAATTCGATGAGTAAACTCGTGAGTTTAATTAAGTTTACAGCTGATACGAATTTACTAGAGAATCGACTCGATTTAGTAAGGTAGAAACGTAAAAACTGTAAACAACCTAGAATTGTGTGGGAAAAAAGTTCCACTTCTTGCTGAAACAGAACTTTCACTTTGTATAACTATGATTCGTAAAAAAAACTTGGGACCACAATAACAAATAAAACCCAAAACCAGGGTTACAAGAACAAGCACTGTAGAAGCTAAAGCACAGATACCATCCATAATCCAAACAGACAAAAAAATCAATAAAAGACAATAGCGTCAGCCTTAACAAAATGTATGAAGCATTATTCCATTGATTTCACTAAAAAAATGCCGGAATGAAACTATTAGTTGCGTAATTCAATTGAAAATATAACAGAAAAATTCAACAGTATAAATAATATTCCCATGTGAAACTTAAAATCTAGATTACCACTTCGTTATTCACTGCCAAAAGAACTGGCCTGTTTCAGCGAATTAAGAAACTCTATTGAATGGATTATGTATGCAAAAGCACAGAACTCCGTCTAAGCAAATTCATCACTGGAACCAATGATAATGGTATAATTTAGGGGGAAAATATATTCCTAATAAACAAGATCAGTATATCCGCCATCTGATAAAATAACATCATTTTATCGCAAATGATTCCAATTAGACATTGAGAGAACTGATGTATATTCAGAATTAGAGGTATCGTTAAAGAAAAGAATCTAACCTGAGACTTGGACCAAGATAGATCAAGGACATCATTATGATGGCCTTGGAATGAGCAAATGGGTTTTTCAGTCAGAGCAAAAATAGTTTCTGGAACCACTAATTGGTCCAAGCTCAAAGATTTTCTGCTTGTGGATGACCTCCCCCTTCTCTTCTTGTCTGGAAGACTGTCCCTTGCGGGGGAGAGAAGAATCGGCTCTGGCGATCCATTCACAACAAACAACATGTTCATGTTCCCATCTTCTGCTTTCTCCATCAGTAGCTCTCCCTTCCTCTCTGACTCCACAACTTGCCAAACATGTATTACACAATCCTCACCTGCACTGGCAAGATATTTTCCATCCAAACTAAACTTAATGCTCCAAATAGATCCATTATGAGCCTGTATTTCCTGGCTTTTATAAAGTCCTGTAAGCTCTTTACAAGACTTCCCATACTGCCTAACCCGTACTCTCTCAGGCCCGTGAAATGAACCATCCTGGCTATCATCGGTTGCTGAGCTTGACCTGCGCCCACCCTTCTCAGATGAGGTATCTCTTTCATCACTACTTCGTCTCTCTTTATAACCCGCCATAGTGCTCGCAACACTCTTGATACTCTTAAGCCAACCCACCTTCTTCTTTGGCTTGGAACCCCCTCCACTGCCACCACTTGCATTAGAATCTATATTATCCTTATTTCCCTCCTCAACATTTTGCCGTCTCATTAATTCTTGAACTATTGGAGAGTGCCCAACCGTCATCTCAAACTCCTCCATAGTCAACTGCCTTCCAGTCCCCACTTCTTTGAGTTTGCTCCACGTTCCGTCTTCCCTAACTTCCTTGACTACAAACTCCTTCCCATTATCGAGATCTCTTATGGTACACACTTGTTCGTTTACGCTGTCAACCCCATTACAGTCCACAACCTCCTCTACCTCCGCACCTGCAATTTCAGAAACGGAACCCACCAAACTATGACCGAAATCCACACTCAAGTTCGAAGATTCGCTCTGAATTTCATCCACCCTTTTACAATTTTTCCCAGAAGGCGGCTTATTAAGAGAAGCGGCACTAGCAACTGGTGATCCATTACCATTAACTCCCCTTGACTTAAAGACGAGATTACGGTTATTTACAAGTGAACCGGTCTCTGGCGCGACCGAATGAATAGAAAGAATTGAAGAAGAAGAAAAAGAAGACTTATTACAACGATCATGAGACTGAGCAGACACAGACGAGTCACTGCGATCCGCTGCTCCGTCTGATTTCGATCGGAACATGCCGGTGGAACTGCTGGAACTTGCAGCCTGTTGACGGCTCAAGTGATCGGACGAAGCCGATCGCTCAAAGTCTCCATTGCCCATTTGTCTAAGATCAGCGGCGGATGCAGGCTTTCCCCGGGACAATGATGGATCACCGCTGAGGCCCATCTCGTGGAGGAGACGGGTCCGGCGTTCCAACACCGAGGAGGGTTCGGAGATCCATATATCAAACTTAGACATGGCGACTGGGAATTTGGGGACAGGGAAGGGCTGGATGGAACCATAATTGGGAGAGTTGGAATTGGAGTCGTTATCGTCGTCGGAGTTAGAAGTGGAACAAGAACAAGATGAGGAAACTAGGCGGTCGTGGGACTCGTAGAAGCACTCGTCTTCCTCTTCTTCGTCCCCGGCTCTGCTCATCGTTTATTGGGCATTCCCATTTGAATGAAAATGCCCAAAAATCGATCAGATCAGAATGGGATTTCAACCGAGTAGATATCTCTGAAGAAAGTGATATGGTATTTGGGTTTGGATCTGCAGCGCTATTGGTTGCGCCGAAGAGGAAGAGTAAATTTGCGCGAAAAAGCAATAGGAAGAGATCGGACAAGAAAGGGGACGAAACGAAGCGAGTATTTGGGTTAGAACTCAGATCCAATGAGAGAGTGTGAGTTAGCGAGAGGGATTTGGGAACGAAGCCCTATGCTATTGTGTGTTGGGGTTTGGCGAGCAATGTTTTTTGTGGAGAGAGAGGGAAAGATGATTTCTTTTCAATATAAAATGTCTGAGAAAGTGGAAACGAAATTTCTTTTGGATTTTAGGATACAGATGGAAAATAAAATAGTGATGGGAAAATTGGGGTTTCTGTTGTTTGGCCTTTTTTCTTCGTATACATATTTCCCTTTCAAGAATAGAAAAGAATGGTTGGGTGATTCTACCGTTTGGAATAACTTGTTTGTATGGTAATACCAATCCCTCCTCCTTCTTCTTCTTTTTCCTTCTAATTTTTGGCCCACCGTATGGTGTACATTAATTATAAAATTCTTTCCATTAGCTTCAGTTGAAACTAGCCTGCAAATTAATTAAGAATGGTGGCTCTTTTTCTCCAATAAGATAAAAATAAGAATGATAATTGTTCGTATAAAAATGATGAGACACTAAGACTATCCTTCAGGTAACAAAAACAAACCCTTGCCATGGTGTTTTTATTTTTTCTTTTTGGCATATGCATCTGGCCTACTTCATTTTCACTTGGAGGATTTATTAGGGTCAGACTAATCTGGATTTGCCCTGGGTTGGTCTCCCTGATGGGAGGAAATAGCTATCAATGCCACATGCTCTATTCACAGTCTCGAAATAAGGATCTGCTTAAGAGATAACGAGTACCTTATCACTCGATCTCAACGAGTGTTGATACCCTTGTCATGGTATTAAGTGCAAAAGGTAGATTCTTTTAAATGGGTTTGATCCATGCATATACAAAAACTACGAATAAAATAGCCAAACATTTAATTAAGACATTAGAATTCCTCATCATTCTTGTGGTCCAAATTTTACTATACATGACTGACTTTAAGAGAGGAAAAACAGTGAAGAGCAAAAGAAAACATTTGTGTAAATAGTTGAAGAAGCACATTGGAATGAATCAAAGGGAATAGAAACAACATGGGGTGACATGATTAAGGTGAAAGTACTATAGAGTGATGTAGATCTATGTCCAACCAACAAAGGTTTCGTGATGTTTACAAGTTGTTTGTTGTCTTCCTTCTCTAAAGGGGGTGTTGCAATTTAGAGGGGCACCATGATTATGTCTTGGATTAGCATTTTAATTTCCACACACAAAACCATTTTTTTTCTTATTTATTGATTTTTTTTTGTCATCTTTTGGGGAATTCAAAGTTCACCAAAGTCATTAAAGCTAAGGGTTTTAGGGACACTTGTAATCATTCTTGTTGGGGACAAAATACAATAAAGCGAAACACATATAATATATAATGTCATTATGCCTTTCACTTAATTACTTTAACTTTGAAATTAAGTCATTTGTTTCTTCTTTGCTTCCTCTAAAAAGCTCACCTGAATCATCCCACTTTTACTTACTTTTTTTTTTTATATAGATTACTATTTCTTTTGTTCTCAAACCATTATTGTTGATTTCTTATTTAAAATTTTAGTCAAGAAATTAATAAACTTATTTGATGTATATACAATAACTTAATTAAAGAGACATATTTAATTCAGAACATTATGTTTTATTCAATATTAAATGCTAATATCAGGTTTGTTAATTAATAACCGAATATCATCAGCTACTTAATTTAATTGGATATATTACCTAATTATTGAGCAATGAAAATGTCGATGGTGTAAAAAAAATAAAAAAATAAAAAAAAAACGAGTTATATAAACCGTAATAATGAGATTTGTTTTTTTTTGGTAGAAAAAATTTAGGAAAGGGGTTGGGTTCACCCACAATCCAAGGGTAGGGCGAAATCTCCCTTCCTCCTAGATGATACCGATGTTGGGTGGGGCGAGCCGTCTATTACCCTCAGGCGTTAACCTAGGCACCTAGGAGTTAGGATGCCTCCCCCAGCGTCTTGACCAACTCTAAGATCGAACCCTCTCCCTTTAGTGAGATTGTCCGACCCCTTTGCCAGTTGAGCCCAAAAACAAAGGGTTAATAATGAGATTCTTTAAATTGACAAAAGTCCCATTTAAAGCATCTCAAGTGATAAAGACAATCGATTGAAGTGGAATTTGATAAGACAAATAAAGTTGACATGCAGGGTTAACAATCATTTTGAAGCAGGGTAAAAAGAAAAAGGGAAAATTATAATGAAGGACCTAGAGGAAAATATATTTATAGAGAAGGACCATAAAAAGGGTAATTATTTAGAAGGACCAAATATAAAAATATAAAATTAAAAGTACTAACATGTCCCTAACAAAATCTTTTGCATTCCCTCATACATTTTCTTTCACATTCTATTTTTAAAACCAATACAAAATTCTAAGTTTCATTAAATTAAACAATAGTTTTCTCAATTTTTATTTTTCACAACTTGAATATATATATCTATGAAAAAAGTGTGCATTCCTCAATTTATATAAAATATATTTTTTAAAAAATCAACAAAAATTTTAATTGATCCCAAGAAAGTTTGTATCATTTATTTTTGTTTTAGAAGCAATTTATGTGGGTTAAAAAATTCATGTAATGTTAATAAAATTT
This sequence comes from Acacia pycnantha, assembly GCA_025563575.1. NCBI lineage: Eukaryota > Viridiplantae > Streptophyta > Magnoliopsida > Fabales > Fabaceae > Acacia > Acacia pycnantha. The sequence goes on along the minus strand of JAMWYP010000242.1, from coordinate 922,344 downwards.
AAAAAAATATAATTAACTTATTATATCATGAAAAATATGAAATAAGTTTAGTTTTTATTTTTATATAAATAGCTTAATTGATATTAACGTTGATAATATAAATCAAGCAACTTGATGATATAAATTGATAAAAAATAAAAAGAAATATGATTTTAACCGTTGTTAATTAAATAATATATTAAAATAAAAAAGATATGATCGTATCATAATAGGCCGTTTTAGTTTTAATTGTAGTTATTTTTAATTATGAATACAAGAGATAATACATAAGGTTTGATCAAGGGCAATTTAGTCATTTTAAATTTATATTATGATGTTTGGTCCTTCTAAGTAATTACAATTTTTATGGTCCTTTATAATAAATATTATTTTCTCTAGGTCCTTTATTTTAATTTTCCCAAAAAAAAAATGACGGTGAGATTAATTAATTAATTAGGAAATATATAATAAAATGGTTGTGGGATGGAATTATATTTTGAGGAGAAAATGATGTGCATATATAATATTGTAATTAGAAAATTAAATGAAGTAAATAAAAAAGAATTAAAAGAAAGAGAAAGGCTTTACAGATCATATTATAAGAACATGGAGACAAATAATGAGGAATCAAGGCGTAACAAGTGCAAAATTCATCAACACATGCTCTCGCATATTCTTTCCACATTTTCTGACATTTATTCTTCTTCTTCTCCGTTCTTCTTTGTTTCCTCACAACCTCTACACTTTCTTTTCTTCTCCTTGCATCTCTATTATTGTTACACCTCCATTTGGTTAAGTCACACACACTTCGGATTATTAGTTCGGTTGATAAGGAGTTGTCTCATACTCCCTCCGATCCTAATTATATGAACACTTTTGTAGTGTAAATTGTACTACAAAAGTGTTCCTATAATTAGGACCGGAGGTATGTAATACTATAAGACCACGAGTTTCCTCACTGTTGACATAGTGATTTTAATGATAAAGAATTGACAAGTATGTTGTTTAGCAATTAGCATCATTTGAAGTTGTTAAGTTAGAGTATCTTAACTTTAATAGGTTATCAGTTTTTAGAACCTAACTCGCTTAAATTTTAAGTAACAATAATATTTGAGGATAATGATGCTTATTATATTAATATTATCTTTATTTAATAGTATTTGTAATTTGTAATTATTTTTCATTCAATGACACATAGGAATTTTTTTAGGGATAATATCATTTAGGTCCAAATCAAAGAAAAAAATATAGCTTTTTTACTTATCAATGGTAACTCTTCACTTCTCTATGAGGACTTTTTTGATATTATATATACTACAAAAAAAAACCTATTTTGTCGCGGTTAAATTGTCGCGGTTAAAAAAAACCGTTACAAAACAACAAATTGTAACGGTTTTATCCCATAACCGCCACTAAATAGTAACGGAAGCCATGACGGTATGGACCTCGGCTACCTTTGTAGCGGTTCACTCAAAATAAACCGCAATGATTTGGCGCCACTTTGGCGCGCAATGGCGGAATTGTTGTCACCGTGATTTTGTAACGGTTTCTTGAGTAGAACCGCTACAAAAGTGGCGCCAACATTGGCGCCAACTTTGTTGCGGTGATTTTATAGCAGTTCCATCAAAAACCCCTACAAATAAACGAAACGTCACAATTTTGTCACGGTATCCAGGAAGAGTGACCGTGACCGCGTCAAAATCTATATTTTGTAGCGGTTTCGAGGGGAACCGCTACAAATTTTCACACTATAAATACCGTACATCAACTATAACTACTAAAGGAATTACTAAATCTTCGACTTGTAATTGAATGAACTATCTCGCTTGGTCGTCCAAGGAATGCAGATATCGGTAGCTCGATCTCTTATCTCGGGTGATGAGGGTGCGGATATTTGCCTCTCTCATCCTTGCGAGGCAATTCGCTCACCACAAGCCAAGGTTTGCTCATTTCTTTGGCGTGAATACTTCTACTCTTCTGAGAAGAGTCCAACAGGCAACTGGAGATTGGGTTCCATTGTAGCCACCTTTGTCTCACGAAAATATCTCGATGAAAATGACTCGGCCAGCTTTTCGTGGGAGATCGCGGCTACATTGAGTCCCAATCCCCACGGACATGTTGGACTATTCTTGGTTACTTCATTATGTGTAATTTATTACGTGGACAGTTTTAAAAAATTAAAGAAAAGAAATAAATGAATTGAAGGTTTGGTTTTTAAATATTTGTACCAAACTAATTAGTTTGATTCATAAAATTTTTGAATCAAACTAATTAGTTTGGAATTTTTTTGAAAAAATCATTCTCAGAAGGTTCACAACAAAAACCGCGACAAAATGTGGTCATATTGTAGCGGTTTCTATGTAACCGCTACAGAATTTCAAGGGTCAGCTTTTTTGTAGCGGTTTTTGTAGCGGTTATTACACAACCGCTACGAAATTTTAACTGGCGAGATATTTTGTAGCGGTTTATGTGGCGGTGATGGATGAACCGTTACAAAATTTCAAATTTTGTAACGGTTTATTAGGTTAACCGCTACAAAATGTTCAGTTTTTTAAACAGTAAATCCTCATTTTCAAAGTCACACTTCCAACGGTTTGAGTTTTCACCGTTTTTACCTTTCACCCTATCTTTAAACTTTTACTTTTAAACTTCTACCTTTCAACATCATGGTTTCTGGAGGAGAGAAGGGAAAGGGAAAAGCAGGTGTCCCTTTCAAAACCGGTTTAAGGGGGGGTAGTAGTAGGGGCGGAGGCCATACGAGAGGGCGTGGGGCCCAACATATACCACCGCCATCTCAGGAGCCGAACGAGTTTGCCAATCTCTTCGCCGATGAAGAAATTCCAAATGTGGGGACCGTAGGGGGAGATCAAGAAGCAAGTTTGTCGTTGAACGACTTAGACGACGAGAATGCGGAGATCCATATCAACATTCCCTAGTGGAGGTGGAGCGGTTCATGGACCAGAAACCCGGCGGGACCACGGGAACCCCGACCGGCGTCTTCGCGTTCAAGTGATTTACAGTGGATGTCGAAGGTATATCTAATTGGTTTTTTTGGAGAAATTAATTTAAATTTTGTAGGTTTAATTCAATTTTTTCTAATATTGCAGATAAACATGGGAACATCAGCAGTAGGACGCCGGATGTTTCCACTCTCACTCAGTCGACCGGGAGATGTCCGGGTATCGGGTCGTAGTCCGTGGAACGAGCTCACGAGACCGGGCGATCGGCACCGGTGGTCACCCGATGAACCGTTTTTGTCCGAATTTGGCGGCAATTGGGCATGGTTCCCGATTTTTTAAGGATTGGAAGAGTGTGACGAAGGACACAAAGAACAAGGCGTTTAGCGGAGTTACGCGGTAGTCAATATTGTTTCATTACATTTTACATGTTAATAGTTATAAGTTTTAGTTTATTTCTTTCCTTATTTATTTCTTTATTTATTAATTTTTAATAATGAATTTATGATACAGAAAAAGTTTAAACTTCGCGAACAACACAAAAGGTACGTTATGATGAAGGTGGGGAAGGGTGGAAGAGTCGGAGGAATCGTCTCTACAATCGATGAATGGAGATGGCACTATTCCTCTGCAGCGGCTGATCGAGAGAGTCCCAGGACGGCGTGGACCCGGATCGGTGGGCGGCTTTCGTCCAATATAGGAGAGGTGCCGACGGGCGGTACATTTTATTAAATTAATTATAATTTAATTACATATGGTTTAAATTAATTAATAGTTTCACTTAAGTGATAATTTAAATTTAGTTTAAATTAAGTTTTGTTTCCTCCTCCGATCGAGGCTTTGTCGCAGAGAAACACAAGAAGCGGGGCACGCGGAGGGTCCATCACACGGCGGGGACCAAGACGTTTCTTTGTGACCTACGGTGAGATGGTATGTTATTATTTAACATACCGATTGTTTTGTTTTTCCAATAACAAAGTACATATTGTTTTAATTCTTTCAAAGAAAAGAAGGCTCGGGAGGAGAACACACAAACGAACTATGGGAAGTTGTGGACACGCACCCATAGACACCGTGATGGGACGCCGACCTCTCGGCGGCGAGAGGAGATAATAGTAAGTTACAAAAACATTGAAAAATATAATGAATGTTGTATATTAAAATTGATCGTCAATTATTTTATTAATGATTGTTCATGAACGCTGTGGGTCAAGCCCGGATTGAGAAGACCGAGGCGAGCTACAAGCGTCGCGACCCTGAGTCACAGGGGTCTGTGAATCCTACTGCCCCACTGAAAGCTGCAGTGGGCCCAGTCGAGCATCCTGGCCGTGTTAGGGGCATGGGCCTTGGCGCCAGGCCTAGCATGGTGTACCCGAAGCATGGCTCCTCCTCTGCGTCCACCGGACCCTCCAGGCTCGAGAAGGCCACCACCGGAGGCTTTTGATGAGATCATTCTTGAGAAGGTCGCCGAGCGGGTTGCTGCACATGAGGCTGCACGGAGGGCCGACGAGGAGGCCGAGAGATGCGCGGGAGGGCCGACGAGGAGGCCGCATAGGCGCATGCGGAGAGCATCGCCCGTTGGTACGATCATCATGTGGAGAGCCGGACTGCTTCCGCATCGGGCCCCGGCGCGACTATTACCCGACCAGCGGTTTCCGGATCCCGAGCCTCCCCTCCGTTCATCTTTGAGGAATCCCCCACGTGTACCAACCCCCCGAGACGGACCCCCTAGGACGGGACTTGATGATCATGTTCCCGATAGTTAGTTTTTATTTTGAAAACTTCACCATTCTACGCTTGGATATTAGTTTAATTTGGTTTAAATATTTGGTTTGTTTAAGATGTGCTTTAGTTATATATTTGTTACCGTTAAATTTGATACGTTATTTCAAAACCTATAACTCATTTAACTAAATTTTAATCGAAAACCCTAAAACTTTTAATACAAAATTTTAATCCTTGTTTAACGTGTGCTTTAGTTATATATTTTAATTATAATCCAAAATAATTTCCTAAAATTTTATTTCAAAACACTAAAAATTAAATTAAATTTTGTAGCGGTTCGAATGAGGAAACCGCAACAAATTTGAAATTTGAAAAAGGGCGCCCTATTTTGTCGCGGTTGGATAACCGCTACAAGATTCAACGGGCATCATTTTGTAGCGGTTGTGATGAAGATAACCGCGACAAATTGTACTCAGTAGCGGTTGTAGTCGCGGTTTTATAACCGTTACAAAATTGTTCGTTATAATTGCAACGGTTGTTGTAGCGGTTATGTAACCGCTACAAAACATTCGATGCATGTTTAAAGATCCCAAGTTCTGCGTTGAATGTAATTAAACATTGTATCCACATTTATCTTCTATCCTAGATTTGTTTGTTACATATGGATAAGTCATGGATCAAGCAACGCGTAGTTCTCCCGTATATTTAGCGGGATTGAACACTTTCTTAGATTTCGCCTTCTCTCACGCATGCATTAATGGGAAGATCGTGTGTCCTTGTGTGCGATGTAAGTTTAAGAAGTGGCAAACACGAGATTACGCTTTGGAACATCTTCTTGTAAAGCCTTTCCCATAAGCATATACATTCTGGGCGGTTCATGGGGAGCAACGTGGTATGGGATATGGGCTCCATCTTCCTCGAACCTCACAAGTAGGAAATCAAGTACATCAAGATGATCCGGTTAATGAAGCTGTCCGTGATGCTTTTGGTGTTCAAGACGACAACTTCACAGCCTCATCCTTCTACGAGGCGAAGAAGATAATCAACGATTAGGCTTGAACTACGAAAAATAGATGCCTGCCCAAACGACTGTATGCTTTATTGGGGAGAGGACGATCGGAGGGAGACTTGTAAGAAGTGTCACACTTCGAGGTTCAAGACTGTTCGGAAAGGGAAGAAGCATTCATTATGTCCATGATCATTCCAGGGAAAAAGGCACCGGAAATGACATCGATGTGTATCTCCACCGCCGATCAAGGAGTTGGTGGAGTTGTGGAATGTAGGTGTGGAGACGTACGACGCGCACGAGAAGACACTTTTCAACTTGCGTGCGGCCTTGATTTGGACGATAAGCGACTTTCCCGGCCTCGAGACATTATCGGGTGGAATGTGCATACCGGCCTTGCGTGCCCGACTGCAATTTTGACTCGACTCGGTGCGCCTTCCCACGGTCGTAAGTGGTGCTTCATGGGTCATCGGAGGTTTCTCGATGGTACGCACAGTTTAGGTTGCAACGCAATCGTTTTAATGGGCAACGGAAAAAGAGGACCCCTCGGAATTTATCCGTGAAGAAATCATAGAGCGACTTCGGGATGTTGATGTTGAGTTTGGGAAAAGAACGATCCGGCAAGGGCCGGAACAAAGACTCCGGGGCTTCGGGTTCTACGCCCAACAATGGCGAAAGGTGAGCGTCTTCTTCGCTCTTCCGTATTGGAAAGATAATTTGCTCCGACACGGTCTGGATGTCATGCACATTGAAAAGAATGTGTGCGACAATGTGTTGTACACGATTCTCAACGAACCGAGCAAGTCCAAAGATCATCTGCGCAGCCAGAAAGATCTACGGGAGATGGGCGTTCGTGGAGACGCGTGGCCGGATGAGCATGACAGATTTCAACCGGCAAGGTTCACCCTGACAAAACCGAATAAGGAAATCTTTCTCGCTACCTTGAAGAAAATAAAAGTTCCTAACGGGTATTCAAGCAACATATCACGATGTATTGACTTGCGAGGCTCGAAAGGTTACGGGGTGAAGAGTCATGACTCACATGTGCTTATGCAACGCTTACTTCCGCCGGCCATGAAAAATACGCCGCCTCTCGACGTGTCTCTCGTTTTGGTCGAGCTTTGTACTTTCTTTCGGAAGCCGTGTTCGAAGGTTTTGATAGTGGAGGAGCTCGACCAGCTGCAGGAGAAAATCATTCTTACTGTTGTGTCATTTGGAGATGATCTTTCCTCCGTCATTTTTCACGGTCATGGTTCACTGACAAGACACCTTGTTCACGAAACAAAGCTTGCCGCCCGATTCGATGCGATGGATGTATCCCGTTGAGAGGTACTTGTTGAAAAATAATTACTTTACCATTACTCCCTAATCGCACGTTTAACCATTGATCCGGCTATTATTTTTATGGTTCTACTTTATAGGTTTCTTGGGAAACTTAAACCTTACGTGAGGAATAAGGCGTGGCCTGAAGGTTCAATAGCGAAAGGTTATATCGGGATGAGGTCTTGTATTTTTGTTCCAGTACTTCGATGACATTGAAACGTCATTCAACCGACCGCCTCGTGTAGACGATTGTCCCGAGCTGAGCCGGAGCCGAGACAACAGAGTTGTTAATCCCTCGTGTTGGTAAACCGGTTGGCGGGAGTGAGAAATTCAAACTCACGGCACTTGAGAAGTTCCAAGCACATAGACATGTCTTGATTAAGCGCACCAAAGTTGAACCGTACCTTCGGTAAGGATTTCATACAAATATATATATATCGTATCCTATATATTTCCTTACATTTTATACATACTCACATTTCATTGCATGTTCAATTGCAGGAATTCAGGAGTTATGTGAAGCGTGAACGAGGATTCGTACACGTACATCCTCCGAAATTGATAGAAAGGTTCACAGAGAATTCCCGAGTTGGTTTAGGAGGAGAATAATGAACGACCACAACCCGCACTCACCAAATTCGAGCTCTCGCAGTAGGCCCGCTTGACCACGCCCTAAGATTCACGGCATACAATGCCAATGGTTTTAAGTTTTGCACCGTCGCACAAGATCAGGGATTGCCGACCCAAAACTCGGTGTATATGGCACGTTTGGGACGAGGAGTTATGCGAGCAGCGGTGACGGAAACATGCGGTTCGGTGACGTCCCGTATTATGGAAAGCCGCTTGATGTGGTCGATAAGTTACACAGCCTATTCACCGTGACGTTGTTCAAGTGTTTGTGGGCGAATACCACAACGTCCGGGGGACTCACGACAGACGACTTAGGCATCACATCGGTGAATTTCTCCCGGCCTATACACAAGGGTCGATCCGAAGATGACGAGCCATATATTCTTGCCTCGAGGCCCATCGTTTATTATGTCGTCGATGAGAGGCACAAGGATTGGAATATGGTGGTTCACTTAAAGCCTCGGGACCTTTACGATATGGGCGATGGTGATAAGGTCGCCTACGATTGTGAGCCGTTGCAGCCCGCCGCCTTCAAGACTTCATCCCAGACGGCGATGACAATTTACCTATAGTTCGGTACGTTTTTAAATTTACGCTTTATGAAATTGAAACATTTAACTAAAGTTTTAATTATATTGTGTTCAAACGTATTCAACTCACGCGTAACATTTTATGTAAACTTTCTTTGTAGGGATGTCGAAGAAGATTGAGAGGAAAACTTAATGCCTATCTTTGTAATATGAAATCTTTTTAATATTAAGTTTTTTTTTTTAAAAAAAAACTTCAGAAATTACTTTGTAGCGGTTATATAACCGCTACAAACACTTAAAAAAAATCCGAAATTAATTAGGAAAAAAAAACCCCTTTAAGTTTTTTTTTTAAAAAAAAAGAACTCAGAAATTACTTTGTAGCGGTTATATAACCGCTACAAACCCTTAAAAACCGCGACAAACTCAACCGCTACAATAACCGCTACAAAAACCCTCAAAACCGCTACTAAATATAACAACCGCTACAAAAAAGTATATATTTAAATTTCATAATTTACTACCTTTTATTTTTGTTAAAAGATATATTAATAATAATTACTGAATTACGCCGATAAATAATAATTTTTTTTTAAACCGTAATGAATTTGTAGCGGTTGCAATAACCGCTACAACATTTCAAATAAAATGGCGTTATGAATTTTTTTAAACCGTAATGAATTTGTAGCGGTTGCAATAACCGCTACACAATTTCAAATAAAATTGTAGCGTTTATAGTAGCGGTTTGCAACCGCTACAAATATTCAAAAGCACATGTGGCGGGACTATTTGTAGCGGTTGTAAACCGCTACAAATATTCGAGATGGCGGCAAATTTTTTTTGGCGAAAAAATGGCGGGAATGTTTTTAGCGGTTAGTAACCGCGACAAATATTCAAAATAATAAAAATTTATGGTGGCAAAATTATCAACACATTATTTTGTAGCGGTTATGAAACATCTTCGGAACCGCTACAAGATGATTTGTAACGGTTACGGACCGTGACTAATGTCTCGAAACACACGTCGGCCCGCCGATTTAGTGACGGTTTTCTTGAACCGCAACAGAGGTTGTAGCGGTTTATGTGTATGTAGTATCGGTTTTTTTAACCGTTACAAATCGGCTTGCCACAGGCGATTTTGTCGCGGTTCCTCTAACCGCTACAAATGTCGTTTGTCACGTCAAAAACCGTTACAAATAGGTCATTTTAACCGCTACTAATTGTCGTTTTTTTTTGTAGTGATATACTTTGGTTTGGATCTAAACGATATTCTCCCAATTTTTTAGTGGCAAAATTTTTTTTCCAATATTTTTCTGTGGATTCCATTATGTGCATATTTCCTCCTAAGAATTTTGTTTCTTAATTAGGGGGAAAAAAGCATCTGCAACTACAATTATGAAAATTATTTAATTAAAATATGACAAGTGTAGATGATAAACATATTTAATTTTCTTACAACTCAAAATTACAGGGATTATATGTATGGATGTATTTAAATTGAATCATTTGGTCCGTAGAAGTTGCATGCATTGAATCTCGACTAAAATTTGATAATAAAAGAATCTCGATTAAAATAAATCAAAGTCAAGTCAAATAAGACCTATTATTTCCTCCAAAAAGAAGTCAAATAAAACCTAGAGTAAATACCCTTTTTGGTCTCTGACAAAAAATACGGACCCTATTTTGGTTCCTGACAAAAAAAAAGAGAGTCATTTTCAGTCTATAAAAAGAACGAATAAGGGTCGATTGGTGGACATTTTGATCCCTCACAAATTTCCAAAATGTTCTTTTTAATCCTATAAAAAGGACGAATAATGGTCGTTTTTTTTGTCAGTGACCAAAATGGGGCCCGTGTTTTTTGTCAGGGACCAGAAAGGGTATTTACTCTAAAACCTATTAGCTACTAACTCCGATATTAAATGTAAGATCGGTCCTAAATATAAGTCCCTGTTGATATTTTTGAAAATATTAAGAAAATAAAATAAGTTACTTTAAAGTATTTATACTTATCATTTTTCTTTGAACTAATTTGTATGACTTGTAAATTGATATATAATTTAACAATACACATCATATGATTTGACGAAATACCTTATTTAGTTTTATTAATCTTTCTAAAAAAGTTAACTGTGTCTTATATTACGGGACCATAAATGGTAAAATGATAATGTTCAACAACAAGTGCTTTCTTTTTTATTCACGAGATGAAACTATGATCTTTTTCTTTTCCTTGTTTGGGTTCCATGTACCTAAAAGCTTATTTAAGAATTTTGGAAATTGGTACCACACACAAAATCACAAGCAAACAAATGTTTATTACATTATTGGATTTTAAGAAAACAAAACAAAAACGTCACACGTTAAAAATTTATCAACGTGGCCGCATGTGTCATATGGGTTTCATAGAAGAATATTCTTTTGCCTGATGCCATTTCTGCTCATAAACAAATGAAATAGAAAAAATCAAACCCATAAAACTAAAATTCCACGAGTTGTCCATTTGGAGAAGTTTTGATTTTGCCAGTATTTATTTGGAGTCCACGATAATTAAAAATACAAAAAAAAAAAAAAAAAGTTAACGAATTAAAAAATTAGTGATGTCCCGTTTCTCAACTCTTATTTGTAATTTAAATTATTGCTAAAAATGGAATGATATGACTTTCATGTGGGACTTGAACTTATATGGATCACATACACCATCTCTTTATTTTGAGTTTTATTATAATGAAAGTTTAGAAGCCAACAATAATTCATAGTAACTACTCCTTCTGGTCATAATTATAAGACCTAGTTGATTTTTTTGAAGAAATTAAGGAAGCTAATTAATTAAATTACTTTAGAGTATTTTTTATTTTTATTTTTTCTTTCAAACTAATATACTACCTCCGATCCTAATTATAAGAGCTAGTTGACTTTTTTTGGAACTAAGCTAATTTAATTATCTTCCTTAATCTCTCCAAAAAAGTCAACTAGCTCTTATAATTAGGACCAGAGGGAGTATAATCTAAGCATACACAACATATGTGTAACATCCCGTTTTCTAAAGCAAATTTTTTTTTTCAATCATTCAGAGTAGAGCGGTGGAGCAAATGAGTAACTGATACATATTCAAATAAGAATCATAGTGTAACATTGTATGGATAATACAGTTATCCTACTGTTTCAAAAGAAAATACAAAAGCGGAAATACAAATTTCCCGGCTAGCGATCTACTCGTGCTGCTTCCCCCGTTCTCCAACTCTCGGTCCTCCGGACCCTGAAGCTACAGCTGAGATTCAATTTACCGCATTGAATCTCAGGTAACGGTTAACCTCATGCTCAAACAATACAGTATATAACAACGAGATATTCTAGAGCTAATACAACAAGATATCATTTGCATACAATAGATGCATGATCATTATGACGACGAACATAAGCACATAGCAATATGTAAGGCCCCATAGGGTAACAACAACAACGATGCACTATTCACCAAAGTGCCACGATACCACTCGTGTCCTCAGCGCTAGGAAAACATAACGGCATTATTATGACATAACCCGTATAAAAACTGTCTGTATATCGGTCTACGAACATATCTATCACATATATGTATTTAAGCAGCACAAGATTAGTGTTACAGTACGCGTCCGTACCTCCGTTGACGATATACGGAATTTCTGGTACGTTTTGACGAAAACTGCACGTTGACGGAAAAAGCAATGGGCCGACAATGGCACGTCTGGACAGTAATGAACGGCAGCAGATCAAGGTTTCTGATATCCTATAATGATAATATCACCATTATCAATTTTTGACATTATAACGGGCATTTTAGGTAAAAATTACCATTTTGCCCCTATACCCCTAATCGGCGGAATTTCGCCAGCACTTCGTTACTTTGGCTCCGACTTTTCAAAATTTTGCCAGAACTCCGACCCCACCATGATTTTCGAATTTAATACTTAAAATAAAGCTAAAGATCTATCTAGCATTACTACTAAAACTACTGAAAGCATTAAAAGCTAAAGATCAGAAAAATTACCCAGAGCTTCGCTGCAGAATTCCCCGGGCTCCTTCCTCCTCCAGAGCACCTCTCTCTAACTTCTCTCTAGGAAATTTCAACTAGAGAAGATGATTTTTGGTGTGAAGAATGCAAAGGGAGAGCTTCCTATTTATAGGGAAAGTTGGGTGCACTATTCACACTTTGTCAGGCGGATTCTGGACCGTTGGATCGCACTTTTGACAAGTGTCACGATCCTCACCGGGACACTTGGCAGCTGTCCTTTTGGCCCTTAGGTGTCCAAAAAGTGATGTCATGCATGACATCACTTACTTCTTCAAGAAGGTTTTGTACCGATAAAACCTCGATTGGTGTCCGAATTGCGTAATCTCGGAAAAGTCTCAAAAATCCGGAATCACCATTTTGAAGCCCCTTTCCTTCTCATTAGAAATGTCTAATCTAAACTAATTTTTGATTCCATCCAGGGCTCCAAAAGTCAGTCCGAAGTTTACGGGAAAGCGTGCCAGTTTCGGAAGAACTTTCTGGGATCATCAATCTCGGGACAAAAATTCACTGATTCCAAATATGTCCAGATAAATTCAAACTCATTTCCAAATGTTGAGTTAGAATTTATTTTCTTCGATCTTTAAAATGTGACTATCTCGCATTTCTCCTATTCCGTCTTATTAGGAAAATGCTCTCACCTACTTCTAATCAACTTCCGGAAAAGGCTAACTGAAGATAAAAATTCACTGATCAATATTTTACTCTGACATTGGAAAGCCTATTCCTGGTACTCTAGGTAGGATCCATTTCCTATAAGTCTGATCACTATTCACTGTACTTTTATACAACATTACACATTAACTTGCAAGGTAAGGCACCATGATATTTTTACCAACTATTGTCCTTATTTCTTTTTCTTGGCCAAATTTTGGTCAAATCTGGTCCTTTTTATTTTAATTTTCGTTTTAATTATTTATTTAATTAATTAAGAATATATAAAATAATTATTTAATAATTATTTTATATAACTTTTTTACAAAATTTCCCTATTGGTCAATTCTTGTATTTAGGCTTAAAAATACCTAAACTCAACTATTTTTCTCCAAAATTTCCAATTAATTAGTAAACATGTTTTTTACTAATTTTGAACCATAAACCACTAATTTTAGGATTTTATATAATTATTCATGAATTTCCTTTGCTTATGCTTAAGTAATTAGCAAATAATTACCTAATTACTTTATTATCACTTGTTGATAATTTTCTTAATTAGAATGCCTCATTACTTCATAACATTTGCATTGACATTTGTGTTTTCATGTCTCCTTTATTATATTAGAATTTACAAGGGTATTTTAGTCATTTAAATACTTTTTGAGCATTCTTATTCAATCTCTCCAAGTTCATAATTTATTAAATTACCAAAATTAGAGATAATATACTCTCTCAATTTTAATAATCATTTTACTGCCTTTTAGGATCTTTCACAATTTTCCTAAGTTCTTTATGTCCCATAGGGGCATTTTTGTCATTTTTGGCACTTTGGCCCCTAAATTCTCTAATTTCTCAGAGATTTTTCCTTAGAAAATAAAATAGATTTAACATATTCTTTGAAACCACATATTCACCTATTTTCATTAGGTATTATTTCCTAATTTATGATATTTACCCTAGGTCAAATTTTAGGGTATTACAATATGAAATAATTAAATAACTTATTTAGCTTCCTTAACCTCTCCAAAAAAAAGTCAACTAGGTCTTATAATTAGAACCGGGGGTAGCATTTTTTTTTAATAAAAAGTTTCAATCAACTCTTATAATGTACACACGTAACGATGTTGGTTCCTTAATGGTTGATGCTTTTATGATTAGTAAAGAAAAAATGGTTAACTTGCAATTTAGCAACAAAGTTTTTCTTTAAAAGTGTCTGGTATAAATAAGTTTTGTAAAGGGTAAAAATACACATAAACAACTTAAAATGGAACAAATTTAACAACCCCGTTAACTTTCTTCAAACGTCCGTTATGTGTTACTTGAAATTGTCCAGCTAGATATTTCAAAGTTAGACTTGAGGGTTTCAGGTAGGGAATTGCTCAAGGCTGTGCCAGATAATCGATTGGTCATTTTCTTATAATTAGAATCAGATGGAGTATATTATAACAATATTATTATAAAATAAAAAACAAAAATGCATACAAATACAAATACATAAATTTAAACTATTAAAATTTAATATGAATGCATTAACACGGTACATTTTTATTAAAATATTTTATAATTTTGTTTATACTTTATCCTCATCGGTCTGCATTTCTAGACTGTGTTTGTATAGGTGAAATTTATTTATTTATTTTTGTTATTTAATATTATACTTGATGATATTGTTAATAATAATGTATTAAACCTTAATTATTGGAAGTTGATCCTATGGTAAAGATAAGTAAATTGAGAGAAAAGAAAGTTATTAATTTCAAAAGAAATTTAATAATTCAATTATAAATGTCTACGTAAATTTCACTCTTTTAATTTTAAAATTTAGTTTAACTGTGTTCAATTTCTGAGATTCAACTCACCTAAATTTTCTTCCGACCCCGAAAAGAAGGAAAAAAGGGGGGAAAGTGGTTGAAAACCTAACAAAGTAAATGTCCACCACCCCCTCCTGATTTAACCCAAAAGGATGAAATTAACTAAAGTGGAGTTACGTTGAAATAAAGAACATGGATTGAAAAAGAGAAGGGTGATTAATTATGGCATAATACAACAATTGTTGTGGTCGGAGGGGACCAAAAAGAAACATCTATCACCTTCATTTCTTTATAAATAACTGATATTCCCATTTTCTCCCTAAATTTACAGTTACCCTTCATAAAAAAAACAGCACAAAGTTGGAATGTTTCACTGTTTAATTTTTGTTTTTACCTCAGCCCTCAGGCTTTTTTACCTATCTAATTTTTTAAAAAAAAAAATTTACCAAAATAAATCAAAATTGAAACTATTTACTAAACTAATGCAGATCTGACAGAACGATATAAGAGGCGTAAGAAAGGGAGACGCGATTTGGCGAAGAAGTCTGACCTGCAAAATGGCGTGGGAAACCCCCACGCCATTTGGGTCAAATGGCGTGGGAAAGCCCCACGCCATCTGAACCAGAAATGGCGTGGGGGTTTCCCACGCCATTTGACTTCAAATGGCGTGGGAAATCCCCACGCCATTTGTGCACCAATTTCCCTCCCGTTCTGACTTTTTTCCAGAACGTACCACGGCGTCCTGTGGCTTTTCTTCCCGTTAATATTCAAAAATTCTACCGTGTTGGCTCCTATAAGATTATCGGTTAAAAAAACTTTGCTTCCATCTCTTCTTTTCACTCCTTCACTCTTTTGCTCTTCCCTTTCCTCTAAAATTTTGCTTCCAGACGTGTTTTTCATTCCTTCCAACTCTTTTCATTCCTAACTCTTCTTCACTTTGCTTCTTTAGCCCTCATCCCCCTCTTTAAAAATTATCTCCATCCACCATTCTTTGTCACTTGGAACCACCATTTGTCCTCCATCTTTTTTATCATTTGTTTCTTTATTTTTTATTTTATCTAATTCCATTTATATAGTATAGTAGTCTGTTTCTTCTTCTGCTAAGTTACAATTGTGTTGTTGTCATTTGTTTTATCTTAATTTAATTAATCTTCATTTTCATAATAAAATTTGAAAAAAAATGAATGAAATTCGTTCAATTGTGTATTTTAATGGTTCTAAAAAGATAGGTCCAAACGGTATGAGCTTTGAAGGTGAAAGAAGAGGAATGTATATTGTTCGAGGCATGTCTACTGAAGATTTACATGAAAAGGTCCGTCGAAAGTTAAAGTTGCAACCAAATCGTAATATCATCGGTGGTGGTAGAGTACCTTGTGGAAACCGTAAATACGCGGGTTTTGAGATATCCGATGATGAGGATCTGGATGTTTTTGTACAAACATTCGTGGAAAACCGTACGTCTGGATTTGCTGAGTTATATGTGAATATTGAGACATCAGATTATATGGCTCATTCTGGTACGTCTCAGCCAACACAATCAACCGTTGCCCATGGAGAAGAAGGTGACTACATGCTAAATGAACCTGACAATGAGGAGGAGCAAGAGGAAGAAGATGAAGACACTTTATTAGATAATGAACATGAACAGAATGATAGTGATGCAGATGATGAATATCGAGGTAATGATTATATAATTTATTTTTTTTTGGTTACTTTATTTTCGCATAAATTGTATTATGTGTGAGCATGCGAGATATTACACCGTTTTGGCATGACATTCCACATTATGAGGTCATACATGAAGATTACCCACATGAGGATATACTGGATGAAGGCCAGGGACCGTGGGTTAGAGGAGATGGATTATATCTTAAACAAGAGTTCGCGTCCAAGAGTGACATGCAAGCCGCAATAAAACATTATTGCATGAAGGAACATCATGAAGCTCATGTGGTTGAGAGTAGTACAACGAAGTTGATAATGAAATGTCGGAATCATGAACAAGGTTGTGATTGGAGAGTAAGAGCAATTAAACCGAAGAACAACAATGCTTGGGTGGTAACTAAATGGGATGGAAATCATAGTTGTGTGAGCCAAATTCTCTCCCAAGATCACAGACAACTTGATTCAGAAATTATTTCTGAGACCATAATAGGTATGATGCACAATACCATTTGATAATTTATGAATTTATTTGGGTTTATCGGTGCACATAAATAACAATCCTAGTGTACAAATTTTGTAATTTAATTGGTTTTGCGAGATATGGTCGGGAAACACCTTCGCACTGTTGTCATGATACAAGAAAGGGTGACTGGAATGTTTGGTTATCATGTTTCTTACAGGAAGGCATGGAAGGCAAAACAAAAGCAATAGCTAAGGTTTACGGTGATTGGGAAGAGTCATATGCGTTCTTGCCAAGATGGTTTGAGTACATGTTGCAATTTGCCCCGGGATCTGTTTATCATATTCAAGATGGACCGTATATTGTTAATCGGCACGTTGTTAATGGGTACCGGGTGTTTCAACGTACTTTTTGGACCTTCCGTCAATGTCGCGAGGCGTTCCAATGGTGCAAACCAGTCATACAGGTTGACGGTACGCATTTATACGGTAAGTATAAGGGGACATTATTGATTGCCACCGCCCAAGACGGAAATAATGAGATCCTGCCGATTGCGTTTGCAATTGTCGAAGGTGAGACTAAGGAAGCATGGGAGTATTTTTTGTATTCCATACGACTGTATGTTACAAATAAGGTTGGTATATGCCTTATTTCTGATCGTCACAAAAGCATAATATCAGTTCGTCATGTTGCGAGCAATTTTAATACCCGCTTCAAGAACCAGGAGTGAAGAAAACATTTACAAGATTAGGTAATATACTCCAACCGATGTGCAAAGTGACGTTCATTCTGCATATGCCCAATTTATGTCTTGTTACCCTTATCCTGTTGTGTCTTTTTGTCTTCTTACAGGATATGTTACAAACAAGATACACTTCGATGCTGCATATGCCCGGTTTTGCAGCTACAGTAGTGATGTGGCTACATGGATTGAGAGAATTCCAAAAGAGCAATGGTGTCGAAGTTATGATGATGATGGAAGAAGATACGGGCATATGACAACCAATTTATCTGAAGCAATCAACAAGGTTTTCAGGGGAGCAAGGAACATGCCGATAACTGCGTTGGTTAAATGCACCTACAGTCGACTTGTTCGTTACTGGGTTAACAGAGGGACCAAAGCACAACAAGATGCAATGAATGGAAAGCAATTTTCAAGTATTATAAATGAAGCTATGGCAAAGAATGGAGCGCGTGCTACATCGATGCGTGTTCGGGAGTTCGATGTAGCACGTACCACGTTTGAAGTTGATGATCCAGACGATACATACTCCGTGAACTTGACTCAGGGGAAATGCCAATGTGGCAAGTTTCAGGCATTCAAGTTCCCATGTAGTCATGTAATTGCTGCATGTTCGGCGGTATCTCATTATGTTGAACAGTACGTGGATCCAGTATTCTCAATCTACAACATTATGAAGGTTTACTCTTCATCGTATGTGGCTGTCCGTAAGTCGGAATTGGTGCATGCACCTCTGGACGAACCTCTGGACGCACCTCCTGAGGGTACCACGGAACCTGGGTGTAGTCCATATTGGGCCACATGGGAGGTCGATATACACCTCCGCCACGTGGACCACGATGTGGTATCTCATCCGGCTCCATGTCGTGCCGGGTCGTCGTTGACCCGGTCCTCGTCCTTCCTCGCACGTCGAGGGACTCTAGTTCTGGATCGGTACACGATCAGGTGTCCACTTGGTGCGCTAGGACCCGCTCCGCAACCCGGCCAAACTCATCAAGTACCGACATTAACCGACCACATACATCCCGACCTGCGTCCTACTCCACTCGGATTCCAATTGTGGGTCACACATCCAATAGATCGACTGGATTCCATCTTTCTGCAATTGTCGATTAAAAAAATTACAATACGGGGTCAAAATTAGAGATAATAAGGGGACATATGTAAGATCAATACGTACCATGTGTCCGATCTGCGACCTCCCTCGTCATAAAACGTCTAGTGTGTGTGAGGTACCAAATCATGTACTCGGAGTTCGGGGAAATTGGCCCTCCGATGGCTCTGTAGTCTCGATGTGCTCATGTCGCGAGTTCCACAATTGGATGAATCGATCCAGCTTGGCCTCCCAATCCTCCGTGCTCTTACCACGTAAGGTAAGATCATGTGCACCCTTAAGCCGTGTCTTTGCAGTACTAGGGATGTGTTGCTGCATGCCAAATTGCCGCATACATCGATCGGGCTGGTGGTACTCAACAATGTGAAAACAAAGTATGGGGGTCACCGCCCTCCACCTGTCCTGCATGTGAACCCCTACACCCATGAACTCATATCCGCGTCCCTATATGGCTCCCGGTTAACTGTACATGTAAACAAATGTGAAATAGTGAACTATTTAGGTTTCCAAATGCGGTATTTTAAATACATACATCTTCTCGACCCATCTGGTCAAGAGCTACCCGATATACATGCAGATGACGTTTCCAAAATTTCTGTTCAACATTGTTGAACCCGCAATATGTAAATAAATAAATTTAGTGAAACATCCCGCAAATAAGAACATAATAGCTCCAATACTCCATACCAAGTCCGTAATGATCGCTGCGTCGTAGGCGGTGGAACGGGAGGTGTAAGGGCGGAAGTCTAGACCATGCCCATATCTCGCAATAACAACAAACAACCCCTATGTCTTTAGCGTTCACGACGTGGCTGGCATAGCTCGCGAAACAAGATGGCGAGTACAAATGACCCCCAACCGTATGTAGCGCCTCATCAAGATCACCCAAGAATTGTATATATCGGCAAGGGACCTCGAAGCCGGACTTGTCACACAACAAAAACCACCGAACAAGCGCATCGAGTAAGCACGTGTGTACGTAAGCCGACCCACAACCGTAGTTGAGTGCTCCTCCCGGCCGCCCCAATGATGGTCAAACCATCCCATCTTAATGTTTCCGCCAATCAAATCCTCCGGGGTGGAGTCACTCCCATGTATTCTTTGCATAATTGCCGCCCAGTTGCCATGTGTCCGACCGGAAACTACTCGACCCTCAGTTGACAAACCTAAGATGGCCTCTACGTCCTGTAGAGTAATAGTCATCTCACCAACCGGCATATGGAAGGTGTGAGTCTCGGCCTCCACCTCTCAACCAAAGCGAAATAAGGTATTTGTCAATCTGCACCAACATTATTCGTATCATGCACAAACAACTAAATGCGTATAATTAAATTAATTACATAAAGAATGTTAAAACTTACCGGAGTCTCTTCATGCGAGACACATGCGAAAACCTGCACGCATAAGGTGCTGCTGGAAATCTGGTGGGAATAGATCTGGGTTATGGATATCTGCACCAGACCCTGTGAGGCTCGCCTCACCCTCAACACATCACAATCTCCATTGTTCCACACAACTTGTGATCGGTGTGACTGTTGCACCTCCTCTTTAAGAACTCCCCACACTTTGGGGCCGGGCTCAACCGTGTGTGGACGTCGGTCATCCATTTGACTAATAAAAATTTACAATAACACAACAAATTATTAAGTCACTAATTATTATTCTCTAAATAATAAATATTTGAATTAATTATTTGAGTAATTAGTATTCTCAAATTAATATTATCTTAACTATTTTCGGTACTATAAATAACAAATATTACAACATATTTCACAAAATCGAAATTAATTATTTTACAAAATATGAAATAATTAGTCATTTATCTTAAGGATTATAATTAACATACAAAAGAAATAATTATTTCCTAATTAGTCTTCTATCCTAAGGTTAATAATAAATTTTAAATATTCTAATTCCATAAATTATTGATTTTAATCATATAATAATTTATAAGTAATTAAATGTTAAAGACTTAAAAAATGTTTAACATTTAAATCTCATTATTAAACAATAAACATAACAAAAAAATTAAATGTTAAAGACTTAAATCCAATATTTATTAAACAATAAACCTAACAAAAATTTAAATGATAATCATCTATCTATCCTAATACTGTCATACATTTATTAAACATCTATAATAAATCAATGTATCTAATTAAGAGTTAAATCAAATATTTAATACACAATAAACATAACCAAAAAAATTAAATGTTACTGTTCGATCGGACTTGAGGTAAAGTTAGTGAGAAAGATTGAGCCTCCTGCTTCTTCTTCTTGATTAGGTGGATATTGTAAGGATGAGGAGGTGTATGTGTGTGTGAATATGGGAGAGGGAAGGAGTAAACAAGAATGAAGAATGTGAAAATGAAGAAAAAAAGAAAAAAAAGGCGAGGGTGAGGGTGTGGGTGTGGGGAAGGGGGGTGGGGGGGGAAGAGGTCAAAAATGGGGGGGGGGGGGGTTGGTGCTGGTGTGGTGCGCGCGAGAAGATGAAAATGGAGAAAGAAGAAGATGAAAACGAAGCAAAGAAAAACGAAGAGAAAAACGAAGAGGGAGAGGAAGGAGTGTCGGTGTGTGGGGAGGGAAGCGGTCAAAAGGGGTCGGTGGGGGTCGACACGGGGGCTGCGCGCGGGGAGGGGGCCGACGGTGGTGTGTGCGCCACAAGGTGGCGGAGAAAATGTTCACGCCACCTTGTGGCGGTGACATTTTCCACGCCACATGTGGGCGCTGCGCGGGGGAGGGGGTTGACGGTGGCGTGTCGCCACAAGGTGGCGGAGAAAATGTTACCGCCACCTTGTGGCGGTGACATTTTTCACGCCACCTTGTGGCGGTGAAAAGTTTCACGCCACAAGGTGGCGTGAACTTTTTGGCCGCCACCTTGGTGGCGTGGAATTTTCAGCCGCCACCTGGGCCTCTCACCCTAAGTTCCGCAGCAGTTCCTTACGCCATTTGTGGCGTAAGACTCATTCCGGTAAATACTTTACAATCCGCTTTAGTTTGATAATTTTTTTTTTAACAAAGATTATTACGGTCAAAAAGCCCAGCCCTCACTATATCTAATTATTTAATTACTTTGATTTCCCAACACAAATAACAACTCTTAATATAATTCATTCATTCATTTCCTAATAAAAAATTTACTTCTCCCTCTGTTCTTTTTCTCTATTTTCAACTGATATCAATGCATTATATATATGTTTAAAATGTATGAAACATTTATAAATTATAAACAAATATAGTTCATATCTCATCTACTAATTTTTCTTTTTGATAATTCCTTGTCAAATGTCATCAGCTAATTCATATTTTTATACTACCTCCGATCTTAATTATAGAAACACTTTTATAGTGTAATTTGCACTACAAAAGTATTCCTATAATTAGGATCGGAGGGAGTATATACTAACCAAATAAACACAAATCATCGGATTGTTTTTTTTTTCTGCGTGTGCCATTGTCTCTCTTTTTTTGGGTGAAAAAAAGTTTAGGTGGGGTAGACACCTGTACCCACCAGGACCAGGGTATGCCTCCAGACTCAAAAAATGTCTACAAAGGTACTTATAGATCGCTCACCAATGAGGTTCTCACATCGACCAGCGGGTATCGAACCTCCTCCCTTTTAGGGTGAAGGCCGATGCATTAACCAACTGTGTCAATCCCCATTGGCATTGTTTCTCTTTGTTTTGCCTTGACATTATATTCTGCGCGCGTGTGATTTGAATATTTCTAATCAATAAGTTATTGTATTATTAATTGAAAAGTCGAAAATATTCGCCACCGTCATAACTGAATTCATCTCATCTTCAAGATTTCTCTTTTTTTTTTTAATCGATTTCACATAATTTTATTATTTCAATGCGGTGGTTTTAAAATGAAAATACAGCACACTACTCCTTATATTATATAAAGCACATGCATGTGTATATATCACTCTGGAATTGTTGTAAGAGAAAAATTGGAAGTGATTTGCGTCGAAAAGCAATTGACGATCTTCCTCAATAAATTTGGTTCAGCTCCAACTAATAACTTCTATTTATCTAGCCGGATATTTTTTGTTTTTTTAAATGTTTTTCCTGTTGGTACGTACTACGTACAGTTCGCAGAGCTAGCTAGGCGTGATTTTTTTTTTTTGGGGTTCACGTCCTATTTCTTTTTTTTTTTTACAAAAATTTTAGAAAAAGGGTTGGGCTCACCCACAATCCAATGGCAGGGCGCTTAGAGCCCAGTCCGTAGGGCATACTGGACAGAGAGTACACATGTCTCCACCTCTACCAGCGTTTCCACTGCTTCCCAGACCCCTAGGATGCCTCCCCCAGCGCCTTGACCAACACAAGGATCGAACCCCCTCCCTTGAAGTGAGGAAGTCTGACCCCTTTGCCAGTTGAACCCAAGGACGAGGGGTAACCGTCCTATTTCTTATTCTGTATTATATAAACTTGTTGTCTTGAATAACATTTTATCTTTATATATATATATATATATATAAACACATCTTTTACTTACCTTTTGTTGGAAATATTGTGTAAGGGTGTGTTAAAGAAAAAGTCTCTCCAAGGATTGTTTAAATGATAAGATGTATTTTGAGAAGTTGTGCTGCTATAAATTATGAGATTTGTGTTAATTCATGAATTTAATAGATAATTATGAATTTTTAATTAAAATAATATAGTGTTTCAAGAGATATCAATCAGGGCATTGATTCACTATTTATAAATATCCCTATTGTAACACAATTTAAAGGAGAGTAAGAAGCCTCAGTAATCTCTTACTGAGTTATTTATTTTTTATTAGTTTTGTCACCCTCCTTACAGGAAGGGTTCATTTAATCTTGAGAAGACGTTGTTTCCTATTTATTGAGGGAGTTGCAAAATATCTTTTAAGGACAATATTTTTAAATATAACTCGAACCAAATATTTTATTATTTCTTTACAAGTTTCGCCAACACCTTTCTCATCCCTTTGGCCTTCACATGAACAAAGTACAACATTCTCATCTTCGTTTTACTACTTTCTTATATAAAACACATACGTGTCAGTTTAGATTGATGGTAGAAACTACTTTTCTGAGTGAGTTATAATATACAAGACAAGTATATATGAAGAGTTTTGTCTCAACTTCGTAAATATACTTCTCAAATGCTAACTCAAACAAATCCTAATATTTGTGTATTTATACAAATAGGGAGAGAGAGGAGAACTAGTTAGTGTGGTTGGCCGCCCACATTAGTCCCTCCAACCCATTTTTTTTAATGCTCTCTTTGGTGATATTTTTTTTATTTAATTATAAATATTTATATTCTATTTAGAGAATAATAAGTGAAGGAACCCATGGATTGTGGGTTGAGTGTAGCTATGGTTGGTGACTTAGTGGTCCAAATCCCTACTACCCCATAAATATCGAACTAAATATGCTCCTCCCCTACTCCTCCTTCACATCTTCATATAGACTCTATACACAATATATTATATCAAAATAAAATAAAATACTTTTATAAGTAGAATAACTGTTAAAAGTTTATATATAAAAAAAACTAGAGTTACATACTTCTCTAGTCTTTAATATAAGACATATTTGAGAAGTTGATATTGATTTTAAATATAATACCATTTTTTTTTATATTTGTCAATCTTTTTTAATTTATCCTTATTGATGCTCTCTTAATAATAATGAAGGTGATAAGGAGATAAGAGAATTAAGGAAGGTAACTAGAATGTTCTATAAATTAAAATACATGTCATATTAACTAACTTAATCAACTTTTTTAATCAAATCAAATCAGATAAATATATAAACTGGAGGTGTTTTATGAATTTCCGTAGAGAGTAGTTTAAGATAAGTCATGCTATATTCGTAACTTGTTAATCAACTAGCTAGTAGCCTAGTGCTGTAACCTTTAAGGACTTTGTGTGTAATCTGATGTTTGATTACAACCTAAAACGTAAGAAGTTAACTGTAGGGCATTAATATTTGTTTTACAGACACACAACATACATATAAACAAAATAAAGCATCCATATAATATAAAAATCTCAATAAATCATACTACTTTTGAGTTATGAATTAATAGTGCACCTCCTCCTTTGATTTCTTTTCTTTTTTCCCCCTCTCCAAATCCGGCCCATTTTCAATATAAGGTATCTAGTATCTACACGGTTTTTGTTTTCCTTAATGTTTTGTCAATATATATGTATATATAACAGTTAATTATTGTACCAATATCCGTTCATTGAGACCAAGTGGAAATGGAGTTGTTATCCGATCCTTTAACCTCGTCATCGGTTCAAGGTATGGGAATGAAGAAAATGGTGTTGAACGTTCTTTTCCTACGACTGTAGGCCTGACTCGGGGCTGGATTAGTTGGAACCGAAGGTTCCAATAAACCGGGTGGACAATAACAAAAAAACAGCTAATTATTGTACTATGCTCAATTTGAAAAATGAAATAATTAAAGAAAAACTCAAAAAAGGATAAAATAATATCTCTACAATTTATATGGTTGATGTGGCCTTTACTTTGAGTTGAGTCTTCCTCTTGAAGAGCGCAGTAAGGAATAGCTAAGCTTGGAGCAAGTTTTTGTTTCCTTTCTCTTTAATTCGTACGTTCGAAGAAGGGTTCTAAAGATTTCATGAGATCTTATTTCACACTTCACAAGTTCTAAAGATTTCCTCTTGATGACTGAATATGAAAATTAAATAATACTGCCTCCCATTCTAACTGTAAGACTTGTGTTTGTAAAATAATAACTCACATGTGTGTGTTGGGACTCGATTCGACATGGATAATACAGAATATTACCTAATTTAATTTTATTAAATAAAAGAGGTAAATGTCTTCATTTCCTTCATCACTTAAGCATCTCCTGAGTTTGAGACACTCTCAGATCATTTCTTCATTACATTCTTCAAGGAAAAAAAAAATTAAATTTTTTTTTTAGACATAACCATATTTAAGATTAGATTGTTAATTTTTTATGACACGTCAAGAAGTGCTAATTGAAATTTACTAAAGTGCTCAAAAAAGTGTTTTTAATTAGCTTCAAATTGCCGGTAGTTTCTTCCATGTTCATGTGATTTTTGTATTAACAAAAAGATTGGAAAGAAATATAAGTAAGCAAACATAGCAGATTAACAACGAGTTGGAGCCAGCAGTGTTGAATATAAAAAATATCTTTAATACCGGAGAACTGTCTATTGTGTAATACAATGTTTGAATTTGAGTCAGTGAGACGGCCATATCAAATAAAAAAAGCAGAGATGAAAAATAATCAGAGATTCAAATTAATCGTACTTATATTATACCATACCAAAAGCTAGCTGGGAAAGAAATTGATGTTGGTGGGGTTGGAAGTTCTACCATATTATTAAAGGGTTAAGGAGTAATTTGGTCAACAGACTATTACCTCAGGAGTGCTTAGCATAAATAACTTTTAAGTGGATTACAAATACCAAAACATTTAAAAAAATATGCAGTCAGCACAAAAAATGAGTAAACAGTTTTAAATGCGGGACACTCCTGGAGAAAAACTTTTTTGTACTAGGCGCTTCTGGAGTAAAATTTTTTTGTGCTGACTGCACATTTTCAAAAAAATTATGATATTTTTGGTCTACTTAAAGGTTATTTGTACTGGACGCTCTTGAAGTAAAAATTTATTGGTGAAATTACTCCTTAGCCCTTTAAATATAGAATTATATTGTACCCTAACTAGCTCTAGCTATATCACTGCAAGTACCATGCACACACGTATATTGATCAAATCAAAATTGTAAAGGGAAGAAGGTGCAACAAAAATCAAACATGAATCATGAGGGCACTCAAATCAGCCGATACATGACGACTGACTTATGAACGACAACAACATCGACAAAAAAAAAAAAACAAAGAAAGAACGACAACAACAGATCAGATTGATACATTTGACAGAGGACGATTTAACGTTTGACGTACGGTTGTCTGTTGCCTTCGTGTTCATGCATCTTTATATGCACCTTGTTGATTTCTTAATTATGTTCGCCTTGTATGCGATAAAAAAGCCAAATTGCAACTGGTCAAATCCGTAATAATTAGGGTTTCATCTTATTAATTATATTGCTAATTGTAATACCCTAAAATATGACTTAGGGTAAAATCATAAAATGAGTAAATAATACCCATTAAAAATAGGTGAATATGAGATATCAAATATTAAGTTGTGGAGATATTATTTTTTGAGGAAAAATGCTATGGAAATTAAGGAAAAATTAGTAAATGTGTCAGAAATGACCAAAATGCCCTTATGGGGCATAAAGTGACTTAGGAAATTATGAAAAATCCTAAAAGGCAGGGAAATAATTATTTGAATTAAGAGAGTATATTATCTCTAATTTTGGTAATTTAATAAATTAAAAACTTGGAGAAATTGAAGGAGAATACTCAAAAAGTATTGAAAAGACCATAATGCCCCCGTAAATGCTAAGATGATGCCGGAGACATGAAAGCAAAAATGTCAATACAAAAGTTATAAGGTAATGAGGCATCCTAAGTAAGAAAATTATCAACTATTGATAAGAAAGTAATTAGGAAATTATTGGCTAACTACTTAAGCCTGAGCAAAGGAAATTATGAAATAATTATGTAAAGCTCAAAAATTAGTGGTTTTTGTTTTAAAATTAGTAAAAACATGTTTACTAATTAATTGGAAATTTTGGACAAAAATAGTTGAGTTTAGGTATTTTTGAGCCTAAATACAAGTATGGACCAATAGGGAAATTTTGTAAAAATTATATAAAAATAATTATTAAATAATTATTTTATATAATATTAATTAATTATTAATTAAATAAAAACGAAAATTAAATAAAAAGGGACCAGATTTTTGACCGAAAATCATGAGTTCAAAATGAAGATAAGAAGCAATGGAATAATATCATGATATTTGTAGCATTTTTGCACATGTTACATTATTTTAATATATAATTTATTATGATGAATAGTAATTAAATAATTAGGAAACGGGTCCTATCTTGAGATCCAGGAATGGGATTTCCAAAGTCAGGATAGAATATTGATCAGTGGGTTTTTATCTTCCGTTAAACTCTTCCGGAAGTTAATTAGAGGCGTTTGTGCATTTTCCTAATAAAACAAAATAGGGAAAAATGCATATAGGCATATTTTGAAATGAAGAAAATAAATTCTAACTCAATATCTAGGAATGAGTTTGAATTTATATGGACATATTTGGAATCAGTGAATTATTTCCAAGAGATTGGTGATTTTAGAAATGCGTTCTGAAACCGGACGCGTTCGGACACGTTTTCGAGAAACTTAGTAGGACGGTTGGAACCCTGTCTAAAGTCAAAATTCAAGTTTAAATAGATATTATTGATGAGGAAGAGAAGGTCTTCAAAGTTGTAAATCCAGAATTTTGAGATTTCTCAGAAATTACGCAAATCGAGTGCGATCGGGAAATTCTATCGGTCTTTGGCATAAAGCAACTTTGATTTATCACTTGGAACCAATCAATTGCTGCCAAATCAGCCAAGCATGTCGACCAAGGGAGAGAAAATACTTGTTGGAGAAGTCTTCAAAGTGAAAAAGGGAAAGTTACAACTTTGGACCCAAAATTGAGAAGGAAAATTACACCTTAGGACCCACTTTTTGCCTATATAAAGGCATGAGTTCCTCTTCATTTTCTCACCCCATTCTCAAGTGCAAAACCGATTCTTGAGAGAGAAAGAAGAGAGAGGAGCTCTGGAGAAGTTACTGCGAAGTCTTCAACGGGTAAGTCCTTCGGTCTTTGGTCTTTAGTTCGGTAGTTAGATAGATTTAGCAAGTAGGGAGTGAGATTCCTACTATTGTTTTTAGGCCTCATTGCATTGAAATATATGCCTGACGAGGTAGAAACATGGTAGGGATCGAGTCCCGAAAGTCAAAGTCTTCGTAGTTCTTTCACAAGTAGGTGTTATAATGCTAGAATAGCCTTTAAATTTTCAAGTATGATTGGGTATCATATGGGAGGGCTATTTTAGTATTTATTTTCAAAAATCAAAATGGCGTCGAAGTTCTGGCAAAATTTTGGGAAGAAAATTTGTCAGAGTAACGAAGTGCTGGCGAAATTCCGCCAATTAGGGGTATAGGGGCAAAATGGTAATTTTTACCCAAAATGCCAGATATAGTACCAAATCACTAATAAAAGTGATATTACTCTTATAGGACGTCGAAACTCGATTTCTTTGTCGTTACTGTTTTGTCAAACAGGGCGTTTATTGTTTTACGTCAAAACGACCGTTTTAGTAAAACGTGCCGAGAATACGATCAACGAAGGTACGTTCGCGTCTTTGTAACACTAACTATGATGTTTATGGTATGCATATATGTGGTAGGTGTGTTGTATAGATTTTATACTGTTTGAATGCATATAGTGGTTAGAGGTTATGTTTGTATCTTTGGGTGCAATCTGTGCATATCTTTGGTGCAATCTGTCCGTATCTTTGGGTGCAATCGGTCCGTATCTTTGGGTGCAATTTGTCTGCATCTTTGGGGGCAATACATATGCATGGGTTGTGATAGAGTGATGATATGTTCGATGATGTTGTGGATGTCTGCATCGTTTGTATGTGTATACATAAACATGAGGTTAACTGATACACGAGATCCGGTGCGGCTGGATCTCGGCCCTTAACATAGCGTCGGAGTTCGGGAGGACCGAGGACCGAGGAGAGAGGAAAGCAGCGAGGTTTGAGGATCTGGCTGAAGACTTTCCTTTATTATCCTTTACTTTTTGGAAACTCTCGGTTAATATACCGTTTATGTAACTAGCCAGTGGGCATTGTATATCAATATATCAGTTACACTCTTGTTCTGGTGCTCTACTCTGATGAAAAAATTTTATACTACTTTCGAAAAGTCGGGATGTTACACTAATGCTAATTATACACACACAATAATCGTAATAGTTTCTCCCTTAATTTGACTCTTGCGCCAATATCGAGGTGAGGTCTAGAAATATACTCCCTCCGGTTCTAATTATAGAAGTAAATTTTAGAGTTGGTTTTGGTCCTAATTATAAGAGCAAGTTTTAACTTTTATCATTTTTTTCCTATAATATCCCTATTTATATTTTCTCAATAATAATTTTTAGAACGTTATAATTAACTAATTATCGTCCTTTGGAATGCTTATGAGAACATGGAGTTGTCAATATATGGGTCGACGAAAACGTTGGCAGGTAGATTGTATATCCGGGTTTCCATTCGTTTTATTGATGTGCATGTGCCTTTAACTAATTAGACAATAACAATATTTATACTTTTAATTTTTAAAAGGGTATTTTTGGAAAATACACAAATTAACTAATTTAACTTCCTTCCTTCACTACTAGAAAAACTCAAATTTGCGACGGAATTTTGCAACGGATCCAAATCCGTAGCAATTTGGCAAAAATTTGCGACGGAATAAATATCCGTAGCAAATTGCGACGGATATTTAATCCGTCGCATTTTTTTTGCGACGGACACCTATTTCCGTCGCAAATTGCGACGGAAATATGGGTCCGTCGCAAAATAAATGCGACGGATCCAGCGATCCGTCGCAAAATAATGCGACGGAACCGGGGTCCGTCGCAAAACATTGCGACGGACCCTCCGTCGGTGCGCACCGACGGTTTGCGACGGACCGGGGGTCCGTCGCATTTATTTTGCGACGGACCCCTGGATCCGTCGCAAATTACTTTTTGCGACGGACGGAAGGGTCCGTCGCAAAATTGCTACATAGCCCCCGGATTTTCCGCGGCGCCCTCCCCTTCCCCGATTTTTCCGCAGGCATCCCTCCCATTTCCGGCCTCCCCCTCCCATTTCCGGTCTCCCCTCCCTTTTCCGGCCCCTCCCCCTCCTATTTCCGGTCTCCCCCTCCCATTTCTAGCCGTCCCCCTCCTATTTCCGGTCTCCCCCTCCCATTTCTGGCCGTCCCCCTCCCATTTCCGGCCCTCCCCCCCAATTTTCCGGCTCCCCCCTCACGATTTCGGCCTACCCTTGGTCATTCGGCCTCCTCTCTATTGAAGTCCGGTGGGTGTTTCTTTCAAGTGGTGGTGGTTCTTCCAACGTTCTTCCCTTGCTTGTCGGTGCGGTGGTGGTTCTTCGCTTGCTCGTCGGAGTAGGTGGTGGTTTTTCCAACGTTCTTTGTTCTTCCCTTTGTTCACGGTTTATGTATGTTTAAATGTTTGAGATAGATTATTGTATATAGATTAATATGTAATTGATATTGATTAGTATAGATAGATTAAATATTGATTTGATTATGTAGATTAAAATGTTGATTAGTATGTTTAAATATTGATTAGTATAGATATAGTTGATGGAGATATTGATTAGTATAGATAAAATAAATCTTGATTAGTATGTTTAAATGTTTAAATATTGATTAGGGTAGATAGATTAAATATTGATATTGTTTAAATGTAGTTGTTAATAAATATTGATTTGCCTATGTAGATGAAAATGTAGTTATTATGGACATTGATTTGCGTATGTAGATTAAAATGTTATAGTTATTGATTTGGGTATGTAGATTAAAAGGTACTTGATGTTGATAATTTGTTAGAGGCTTACAAAAATTGTTATGATATTATATTAATTGATAATTGGTAACTAGATATATAATTGTATAAATATGATAGTTTTCAAATGAGAACGATAATTTGTGCCTAGTAAGATTGAGGGTTAAAGGAATTAATTAATTAACATAAAGTATAATTAAAGAAGATAAAGATTTAAAGAAAAAAATGACTATTTAGTTTTATGAAAAAAAATCTCATTTACATTCATTATTTCAATTTATCTTTAACAATTTATATAATAAATAAAGGTTGATAATTTCAAAAACTAAATTATAAATACTATTTAGATAAATAGGTAATTATAAATACAAAATATAAAATTCCTTTTGCATATTATATAATCTTGATTTGTTCTTATAAATTGGTCACTAATATATAAATTTACATATTTGTGGCATGTTGAGATGTTAATTAGGTTAGTAAGCTGAACTAGCTAAGAAGTATGGAACACAATTATGATAGAAGTTGGATGTACAATCGTCTAGCGATAGAAGAGAACTAACGCAAGCATTCTTGGCGGGTTTGGAAGAGTTCATCCAATTTGCTTTAGCGAATTCAAATACTTCAAGTAGGGAGATCGGTGTCCGTGTGCCAAATGTAGGTGTTTAAGATTTAGGGATACGGGCAATGTCAAAATTCATTTGTGTCAAAAGGGATTCATGAAAGATTATGAATGTTGGGAATGTCATGGCGAAGTCCGTCAGACAGAGTGGTTATTACGGGGACGGTAGTCATCGAGAGAACCTTAATCAATATGAGCGATTGGTTATGGATGCCGCGGGACCGTCGATCGGCCAATATTTTGATCCTGTTACTCATCTTTGAGTCGTCATACATGGGAGAGGAGACCCGTACACATACCCAACCATCATACATGGGTGAGGATCCTCATCCGGAAGCCGCTAGGTTCTACAAAATGCTTCAAGAAGCCCAACGTCCGTTATGGGAAGGTTGCGAACACTTTGATAGTAGTGAATATTCATCGCTATCGGCTACCCTAGCAACACTAAGCTTGAAGACGATCACCATATGAGTGAGAGGAATTACAACGAAATGATGCATATCATGAGTAAGGTTGTTCCCAAAGACACTAATTTGCCGAAGGATTTTACCAAGCAAAAAAAAGGTGAAAGAGCTTGGGCTTGGATGTGAAAAAATCCATTCTTGCCCCGAGAGGATGTATGTTGTATTACAAGGATGATCTTTGACCGACCGGTTGTAAATTCGTGGAGATGACAGATATAAAGTTGTGGGGAAAGGAAGGAAAATGACCCGTCATGCGTTAAGTAAGATGTGGTACTTTCCTTTGGTTCCAAGACTTACGAGATTGTATGCATCAGAACAAACAGCTGCTTACATGAGATGGCACAGGGAGCATCGCAGGGATGAAAACTTTGTGACGCATCCATCCGATGGGGAAGCTTGGCGTAAATTTGATGAGACAAATCCTTTCTTTGCTATGGATCCCGTAATGTCCGTCTTGGTCTATGCTCGGATGGGTTCGCTCCTTTCAACAATACGGGCGGGACTTATTCTGTTGGCTGTCATTGTGACTCCGTACAACCTCCCACCTTCTATGTGCATGAGAAGAGAGTTTTTCTTTCTTAACGCGTTAATCCCTAGGCCATCCAACCCAAAAAAGAAGATAGATGTGTACCTCAGACCTTTGATAGACGAGTTGAAGATGTTGTGGAGTGAAGGGGTTCTTACGTATGATATATCATTAAGTCAGAATTTCACCATGCGGGTGCCTTAATGTGGACCATAAATGATTTCCCGCATATGGGATGTTGAGTGGGCGGCAAACGTCGGGAAGCTTGCATGCCGGTATGTCTTGAACGAGAACATGGGTTTTAGCTTGAAACACGGTCGCAAGGTCGATTGGTTTGATAGGCATCGGCGATTCCTACCCCGATCATCCGTGGAGGAGAAATAGAAAAGACTTCACGCGGAATGTTGTCGAACGAGCGAGCAACCCCGTCGTTTAAGTGGCCAAGAAATATGGGACGAGTCAAGTACATTCAAAGTGTCGAAGAGGGGCGCTTCGGGGAACTGAGGGATACGGCGTTGATCATCATTGGAACAAACGCAGCATCTTCAAGGAACTACCATATTGGAAAGATCAATTGTTAAGACACAACCTCGATGTCATGCATATTGAGAGGAATGTGTTTTGCAACATTCTGTACACCGTGATGGACACCAAGGGCAAGACGGGACATAGAAGCGATATGTAGAAGGCCTGCTTTACATTTGGTGGGGAGTGGCACGGGACGGACATCCAAACCTAGAGCGCCGTACACATTCAACAAACAACAGAATTTGGAACTGTTGCAATGGGTTAAAGAACTGAAACATGAAAAGATGTGTCGACATGCACGAGGCGAAGTTATTCGGCATGAAGAGTCATGATTGTCATGTTTTCTTCCAGAGATTGTTGCCTTGGGCCTTCAAAGCACTTCCGAAGCATATATTGTCTATTCTGACGGAATTTTCCATGTTCTTTAGAGAAATTTTTGCTTCTGAGCTTAATGTTGAAAAGTTACGGCACCTGGAGGCGAGCATGCCCATAACGCTATGCAAGTTAGAGATGGTGTTTCCTCCTAGCTTGTTTGACTCAATGGAACATTTGCCCGTTCACTTGGCCTACGAAGCAAGGTGGGAGGCCCGCAACAATATATATGGATGTATCCGTTTGAGAGGTAATATATATATTTCTATCGCTGTTATTAATTGACCGACACGGTACTTTAGTTTATAAATATCCTCGATATTCCATTGTAGGTTTTACGCACACTTAAGAACAAGATCAAAAATCCAAGGTACGTTGAAGGATCTATCGCCGAGGCATACCTTGTCGAAGAAGCCGCAAAATTTGCTTCATACTATTATCCCCCGAAATGATGTCAAGATGGAGAGGGTACCTCGCAACGATGATGCCGGTGATACGAGGGATCAAAAATCAATATTTAATTTCCAGGGCGAGTCGTGGGAAAACGTTCTAGGTCAACTCTTGACGGAAGAGATAAGCGAGTAGCGGAGTGGTACATTCTAAACAACTGTGAAGAGACCGCCCAGTATTTAAAGTAAGATTCTTTTTTTTTTTTGTTTTATGGTTATTTAATTAAGTACTTTAAAAATTTGGAGCACTAATGGTTCGTTATTGATTTTCAGCGCCAGCATATGACGTTACTGAACATCGTGCGGGCGAAAGCAAATTATAATCATAATGGAGGCCGATTTTTGCGTCAAAAGCTTTACGGCTTGAGAAATAAAAGAGGCAAGAAAGACTGGATTCCCAGGGACACTGTAGACGAATTATTGCAGAATTGGGCCACAAATGAAAAGTTTCAAAACATGAGCACGAAAAATAAGCAAAAGCAGAGCCAAAATGGAAGACCGTCATATCTTTGGCGGTGCATTCCTATTAGTGAGCATCGACGGAAAATTGTAAGTACACTCTATTTTCTATTTAGGTATTTGATATTTTATACTTTGAAGTAATTAATTAAGGTTCTCATCCGCGTTTGCGGTAGAGTGCGGGAAGTTCTGAAGGATCAATTGAGTGGGCTACCTTTGAGCGGACCCATTCCGTGATCGAAGGAGTGAGAGACAATGGATTAACCAAAAGGCGCTGCAAGTAGCGGTTAGACATTTATTATTGCCTTTATTACTTGTTTTATGCACCACCATATTTATTTTATTTTACATGTCTAATAAGCTATGTATTTTTGTGCTTGTAGGAAACCTTTCAGAAGCTGTCGCAGGAGAGAGGGTCGCAGCTTGGGTCTGACCCGCATCCTCTCAGGGAGAGTCTTTGGATACGGTGCCTCTGTTGGCCGATCAAGCAATCAAAGCGCTCCTCATCCAGCTGAATGAAGGTGTTTCTCCAGTACACGTAATACATTTCATATTGATAATTTCCATTCTCTTGTCTATTCAAATGAAGTACAAATAATAAATGTACCTCATAATGTATTTGCAGATGAGTGAAGAAGATGAAAGCGTTGGTGGAGCAGCAAGCAACACAGATGAGTCAGCAACAGGACATCATGAGGCAGGAGATGCTTCAGGAACGGGAGAGGATGGAGCAGGCAATGAATCAGGAACGGGAGAGGATGGAGCTTGCGATGCAACAGGAACGGGAGAGTATGCGACAGCAGATGGATCAGATGCAAGCGGAGATGATGAGACAGATGCAGAATCAACTCCTGTCTCTAATGACACAAAAGGGTTCGGGGTCGGCTCCTGGTGATGATGACCATGCGGGTGATGATGATGATGATCACAATGCTGATGTTTAGACTACTTTTTAGTATTTGTTCCTTACAACATTATTATATATATTTTGTTTTCTCTGTTTAAACTCTTTTTATTATATTCATGATACTTTTGCATTCAATTTTCAAGAATAAAAAAATTTAAAAAATTTAAATTTAAAAAGATTCAAAAAATTAAAAAAAAAATTAATAATTTTGCTACGGAAATCATTTCCGTAGCAAATTGCTACGGATGTAAAACTCCGTAGCAATTTGCTACGGAATTCTATCCGTAGCAATTTGCTACGGAATTCTATCCGTAGCAATTTGCTACGGATTTCTTTCCGTAGCAATTTGCTACGGATTGATATTAGTAGCAAATTGCTACGGAATTTTAAATCAGTAGCAATTTGCTACGGATTATCAATCCGTAGCAAATTGCTACGGAAATTATTTCCGTAGCAAATTGCTACGGAAATTATTTCCGTAGCAATTTGCTACGGAAAACAATCCGTAGAAATCCGTAGCAAATTGCTACGGGGTTTTTTGCTACGGAAAAAATCCGTAGCAAATCGATTTTGCTACGGAATTTTGGCATTTTTCCGTAGCAAAATCGATTTGCTACGGATTTTTTCCGTAGCAAAAATCAAATTTTTTTGTAGTGCTTAATCTCCCCAAATTCTAGTAATTTGCTCCTATAATTAGGACCGGAGAGAGTATTTCTAAAAAAAAAAAAACGTTGTTTTCATGTCTTTATGAGTAATCTAAGGGCATCGAAGAAAAGAAAAGCGCTTGTTATTCTCTTCAAAAGGGATTTGTAAGTCTAACTATAATTATAAGCGTAACAACACTTTGTGATATTTTAATGGATATAATAAATTTGATTAATTACCACATTATTATCTTAATGGATTTTGTAAGTCTTTATGAGTATTTTGTTTCTTTTAGAAATTATCTTATTTATATATTGAGTTTTAGTATAAAGTGAGGGTACTAATTAAAGATTTCATGAGATCTCTATTTTTGTACTTCACAAGTAAGCTAATCTTTTAATCGGGAGTCGCACATAGTTTTTAGACAAAAATTAACAACGTTTCATATTTAATGACTGAATA